>PVJN01014985.1:0-45384 GCA_004026805.1 Lasiurus borealis | reverse complement strand
AGTTAACTAGTTTCGACCCCTTCTTCCTTCCCCTTCCCCTCTCTGAGCATATATAAGAGCCACCAAGAATAAAAATTTTGAGGCTTGATCAGAACACCATTTGTCTTGCCTCCATTCTTTGTGTCCCTGTCTGTTTCTCATTCTCTTAGGTGCGTCGCCCCGCCGTTCCTGTTGACTTGCCCTGCAGGCCGGGGCACTTAGTATTTCCAGAAGACTGGCAGAAACCAATGCAAATTCTTTCTGGAAAAATGCACACCCTTGTTCTCAAAAAAATTCTAAAATTACTATCTAAGGAAAAAAGAAAGCTTACCTATTTTTTAAAAAATCATTAAATACACACTTATGAAGTAAGGGAGCACTATGGAGTGAGACTAGCAGAAATAAATCTGAAGAACTCAAATCAAATATTAAAATTACCAGGTACAGCACCAGCAGGCTTAATTTAGTCCACAGAGTGTTGGCCTTCAGTCTGAAGGGTCCCAGGTTTGGTTCCGGTCAAGAGCACATGCCTGGGTTGCAAGCTCAATCCCCAGTAGGGCCATGCAGGAGGCAGCCTATCAATGATTCTCCTCGTTGATGTTTCTCTCTCTCTCTCTCCCCCCTCTCTAAAGTAAAAAAATATATAAAAAAAGGATATTAAGGAAAAACCAAATAAAATATGAATTTAAAAAATTAAAAAAAATTACCAGGAACAGACTCTAAAGTAACTTTTGCTTTGGTTATATTTCCAGAAGTGGAATCACTGGATCATAAGGTAGTTTCATTTTTAATTTTTTGAGGAGGCCCCATACTGTTTGCCATAGTGGCTTCACCAGTCTGCATTCCCACCAGCTTTGAACAAGCATTCCCTTTTCTACACACCCTCCCCAACACTTGTTTGATTTTTTGATGCTAGCCATTCTGACTGGTATAAGGTTATATTTCATTGTGATTTTAATTTGCATTTCTCAGTGATTAGTGACTTTGAAGATTTTTTTCACGTCTCTTGGCCATTTATTTGTATGTCCTCTTTGGAGAAATGTCTGTTCAGGTCATCTGCCCATTTAATTGGTTTGTCTGTCTTCCTTTGGTTGAGTAGTATGAGTACTTTGTTTATTTTTTTCCTTTGTTTCTCTTGCCGTAGGACAGTGGTCGGCAAAATTCAGCTCAAGAGCCACATGCGGCTGGCTCTTTGGCCCCTTGAATGTCACTCTTTCACAAAATACCACGGCTTGGGTAAGTCTATTTTGAAGAAGTGACATTAGAAGTTTAAGTTTAAAAAATATGGCTCTCATAAGAAATTTCAATCATTGTACTGTTGATATTGGGCTCTGTCGACTAATGAGTTTGCCAACCACTACCCTAGGAGAAGTATTTGCAAAAATTCTGCTAAGTGAGGTGTCTGAGAATTTACTGCCAATGTTTTCTTCCAATATTTTTGTGGTTTCATGCCTTAACACTTAAGTATTTTACCCATTTTGAGTTTATTCTTGTGTACGGTGTAAGTTGGTGGTCTAGTTTCATCTTTTTGCATTTGTCCAGTTTTCCCAGCACCATTTGTTGAAGAGACTGTCTTTACTCTTAAAACTTCTCTTTGACAGATACTATTAGGTAAATGAATATATAAACCACAGAGTAGGAGAAATCTTTGCAAAACACACCTGATTAAAGACTCATGATCAGAATATATAAAGACATCACAAAACTCAGTAAAAAACACACAACACAATTTTTAAAATGGGAAAAAATGTTCATAAATATACCTTCAAAAAAAGCAATGAAGAGTAAGTAAACATATATAATATAGTTGATATCACTAGTCAGTTCAGAAATGCAAATTAAATCAAAGTGATATGCTGATATATGCTTATTAGGTTAGCTCTTAAAAAAAAAAAAAAAAAAATTCCTGGCAAGGATGTAGAGCAACTGAATCATACTTTACAAAGATATTCAACCAAAAGAAATGAAGTCACAGCCACACAAAAATCTGTAAGCAATTTTTTATAGCCTAAAGTTAGAAATAACTTAAGCATCCATGAATAAATTGTGGTATATTCATACAATGGAATACTGCACGACAACAAAAAGGAACAAACCACTGGTACATGTAACAAACAAATGCATTACATTGAGTGAAAAGCAGCCAGACTCAAAAGGCCACATACAGTATGAGTCCATTGACTGGACATTCAGAAAAAAACAGAACTATGGAGACAAGAGATATAAACCCCTGTTTACACATGTTGACACCCCCCCCACCCATAAGTTAAAAAAATTTAAGTAGTAGGATCTGCCTGCAATTAAGTTTCAAGATCATGCAATTATTTTGACAGTTATCTAATGTGTATAAGCATATTAAACTCTCTAATATTTTATATCCTTAAGCCAGTGGTTGGCAAACTCATCAGTCAACAGAGCCAAATAGCAAGAGAATGATTGAAATTTCTTCTGAGAGCCAAATTTTTCAAACTTATACTTCTCCTAATGCCACTTCTTCAAAATAGACTCGCCTGGACCGTGGTATTTTGTGGAAGAGCCACACTCAAGGGGCCAAAGAGCCACATGTGGCTTGAAAGCCGCAGTTTGCCGACCACGGCCTTAAGCTATCTGGAATTCACTTTTCTTTATAGTAGGGTGCAACAATAGATGCATCAACTTACTTTGAAACAGTTCCAGCATTTTGCTCGGTCCTGGTGTTTGGCATAAACTCGGGTCTGTGATTCGTGCGGGCTCTAGGCCCTGACTCAGAAGTGAAACTCCATTCCTATAAAGAAAGGGCAATCTCGGTGATGTGGGAGACCCCGGGGCCCTGAACCCAGAGAATGATCTCATTATATGAATACACGACCTCCCTGTTCCTTCCCCAACATCTCTACCCGCGTGTACTCACACATTAGTCCCCGATTCTGACCCAAATATATCTCCAAAATGAACACTTACAATTCCAAAGCTCGTGCATCCTATGGGGAAAAAAAGGAGACACTAGTGAGTATCTGAGCTAAGCGTTTTGTGAGTTATGCCATGCAAACATCTAATAATGAAACCCATTTCCATGTAGTTTCTTCAGTTTCATTATGCTAATTCTCAGATATCAAATTTTAACATGGAATAGGAAAGTCAGAAAAAAAATGCTTCCAATTACTGCCATCTTCCCAAGAGAAGTATTTCCTATACTTCACCTCGGCCATATTATTCAGACCTGGAGGCCTGGTGTACGAAATGTGTGCAAGGGGAAGGAGGCCTGGCCAGTGGTCAGGGCAGATCAGGTTCCCTGCCTCCCTGCCTCCTCCTTCCCTCGCCACCTGAGCGCTGCCACCATGTGGTTCCTGGCTGGTACCCCAGTTCCCCAGTTCGTCGCCTCCTGGCCTCCTCCTTCCCTCGCACCCTCGGTGCCCCACTGCCACTGTGGTCACCTGCCATATTCTATACATCTTCCTGGTGGTCAGTGCACATCATAGCGAGCGATCAAACTCCATGTCTTCCGGTCAAACTCCCAAGGGGACAATTTGCATATTAACCTTTTATTGCAGAGGATACTCATCTCAATTCAGCCCCTGTGTTTGCTTTCTATGCTGGGGGTGGCCAGGGTGGAGCAGGTGAACAGGTCTGCTGGGCTAGGGAGGGGGTTGGGGCCAGGTCAGGAACTGAGCAAAACTGGGTCCCACCTACCTGAGCTCTTTGGAACTGGCTTGGCTCTAGAATGGAGCCTGAGGGTTTATGTGTAAGGGCTTCTCAAATAAGAGCACCTACATTGCAAATATGGGCCTGGCAGGGAAATGTGGATGGTCTCCAAAAAATATACTTATATCAATAAATACCACTCTCATTTCCCAAGGTTAACCCTGATTAAAAGGGGTGTTTATTAAGTCCATAGGCATATACATATTCTCTAAAACCAAACAAAGAGCGGTTCTGCCTTTTTTTTTTCATTTAACCAGGTATCTTGAAGATAATTTTTTAGTGGCCATAGAGCTTCTTCCTTCTTTTTTTTATGGTGGCAGAACATTCTATTGTGTAAGTGTATCATAATTTGACTAACCAGTTATTTATATATTTAAGAGACATCTCAATCCAAACTTACTATTAACAATTTGAAGGGGAGAATTCATGTTATGAAGTAGCTCTATGATGTACTCTGATTTTATGACAATTCATGATGCTTTGGATGCACGGAAAGTAGCTCAGCCGCTTTCAGTGGCTGCCAATCACTGGACAGTGTGATCTGGAACTGACCCTTCATGAGCGCAGCTCATTTCTCAGACACTGTCACGAAGGTTCTTTCTGGACTCTTACCTTGAGCAGCACTAAGGAGGGCTCCCCGCATTTCTTCTCCAGCTCCTCGGTGACACTGTGGAGGCTGATGATCTGCTCATAGAGCCTGACTTCGCTCTCCTGCAGTTTATTCATGTTCTCTCTCCCCAGACTGTGCAGTCTCTGCAGAAGCATCTCCTTATTACTATTTGACAACCAGTGATTTCTCTTACTTGCTCATCCAACCGTCTATTAAAAACCCCACTCTCCTGCCTGCTGCCTCGGGAATATACATAATTAGATAAGGCCAGGACATCCCGGGGTCAAGCAGGACACTTCGATAGAAACTTCATTCTTTAACATAATACATTTATGTTGACATGGAAAAGTGTATCATCCACTTATTCAGAGAACAACCTGGACCTAAAATAGATGATTTTTTTCTCCGCAGTTTTGTTCAGAAAATGTCCTATTTCCTTCTAATTAAAATTAAGATGTGAATAAAAAAATCATTAAGAATTAATCAAGCAACTGATATCATTTTCCTTTTTATCCCTGCAAAGATGCTTCACCTAGCCACAGAACACATCCACATGCTATCTTTTCTTAAAGAACACAAATAACGTATTGCTGATCTGACAACTTGCTTTTTCCTGATTAATATGTTCTTGGAGGGAATTCCTTATCCATACACAGAGACATGGTATCTTTTCTAAATGCTAAAGAGCATTCCTTTTTATGTACAGACATTTATTTCCTAAGCCCAATAATGATATAGGTTGCATCTAATCTGTTGCTGTCAATAAGTATTATAGCAGCAATAATACCTAATACTTATCCAGTGCACAAAGAGTACACACACTATTTTAAAAGCTCATGTAAACTGTCACCCTCAATCCTCACATCAGTGTTGTCACCCAGAGGCCATTATTATCCTCGCTTTGCAGCTAAGAAAACCAAGTCAGAGGGTGACTAGCTGCCAAGGACATACAGCGGCTGGTAAAACAGCAGACCCCAGACAGGAAGCTCATCAACCTGACTTCAAAGACTACCTCTAAACCAGGCTCTAGCTGGAAATCATTTTACAGCCTTCCCGTACCCATGTGTCTGCTTATACGCATGTAAGTATATGTGCAGTACATTCTCCGAAACAGAACTGCTGGGTGAATATATACAACCCTTCCAGACATCACTGGATGTCTTATTCTGGAATTGACACACTCAGCTCTTCTGTCTGTCATTTAGGTAATATTTTAAGAATGCCACTTTCAACATCTCACCTGCAGTGTTCCCTGGTACTTCTCCTCTAGCTCGGCAGTCAACTTCATCAGCGGACTCTGACTGGCTTCTCTCAAGTGTGGGCTGGATGTGTACCCTTCCGGGTTTGGGAAGGCCATCTCATTCTCTTCAGTCACCAACCGAATCATCATCTCATATTCAGACTTAACCATCTCTTTAAAATTCTGCTCCTCTGCCTGCAACACAGATACAGATGATGGACTTCAGGTTAAACACCACAGATTGATCATTTCCCACCTTTAACTTCATTATAAAGACAAGGATCCCTAGCTGGTTTGGCTCAGTAGCTAGAGTGTCAGCCCGAGGGTCCCAAGTTTGATTCTGGTCAAGGGATGTACCTGGTTGCAGGCTCCATCCCTGGCCCTGGTTTGGGCATGTACAGGTGGCAAACAATCAATGTGTCTCTCTCCCATTGATGTTTCTATCTCTCCTCTCCCTTCCATTCTTTCTAAAAATCAATGGGGATACATCTAATTAAGTTTCTCCTCTTTCATTGTTTTTTTATTTGTTAATCCTCACTGGAGAATATTTTTTTTCTATAGCTTTTCAGAGTAGAAAACAGGAAGAAAGAATCATCTAAACATGACATGAGAGAGACACATCAACTAGTAGCTCCCATAAGCACCCCAACTGAGAGGGTTGGGAGCAAACCTGCAATCCAGATATGTGATCTTTACCGGAATCCAAACCACAACCCTTCCCTGTAGGGAGTCCCACCGGCCAGGATCACTTATTGACTTTTAAGCTAAGAAATTAATATTTTTTCTACTGCCCTAGCCCATTTGACTGAGTGGATAGAGCATTGGCCTGTGGACTGAAAGTTCCCAGGTTCAATTCCGGTCAAGGGCATGTACCTTGATTGTGGGCACATCCCAGCAGGGAGTGTGCAGAGACATCTGATCAATGTTTCTCTCTCACTGATGTGTCTAATTCTCTATTATCTTTCCCTTCCTCTCTGTAAAAAATCAATAAAATACATTAAAAAAAATACTTTTCAAATGGATTTCAAATATGTCCTCTTGCTTTGCCATTTGACTTTGTTTGTATTATTTGCCTATATTAAACATGATAGGTATTTTCCCCTTAAGAATCAAGAGAAGCCGAGATCGGTTTAGCTCAGTGGATAGAGCGTTGGCCTGTGGACTGAAGGGTCCCAGGTTCGATACTGGTCAAGGGCACGTATCTTAGTGCAGGCACATCCTCAGTAGGGAGCGTGCAGGAGGCAGCTGATTGATGTCTCTCTCTCATCGATGTTTCTATCCCTCTCCCTTCCTCTCTGTAAAAAAATCAATAAAATATGTTTTAAAAAAAAAAGAACCGAGAGAAGCACTGACCTGAACCATCCCCATATTTTCTTGCTCTTCGGCCAACAGGCTTTTGGCAGCTTCAAGTTTCTGCTTCAACGTGCTCAGCAGCTCCCGAAATAACTTCTGCAGAGAAATCCATCACAGAATTCCAGGTAAAGCAATTGCTTTAGAGCAGTCAGATCCCCCAACCGAAGACACCCGAAAGAAAGGCCAGCCGCCCTGGCTCTCTGTTTCCTTAGCCCTGACGTTGATGGCCCAAAGATGGCATGTGTCTAGTTTTTTTTTTTTTTTTAAATATACTTTATTGATTTTTTACAGAGAGAAAGGGAGACAGAGAGTTAGAAACATCAATGAGAGAGAGACATCGATCAGTCGCCTCCTGCACGCCCCCTACTGGGGATGTACATGTCCCCGACAGGAATGGAACCTGGGACCTTCCAGTCCGCAGGCCAACGCTCTATCCACTGAGCCACACCGGTCTCGGCTAGTTTTTTGTTTTGTTTTTGATAAGTATTAGCCAAAGGAATGGTCTGAGAGGCTCCTAGGATGTGTCGCCCACACCCAATAAGTGAATAAGTAAATCAGAGGCGGGAGTGGCTCTAGGGCCCGGAGGACGCTCACCCGGAAGTCCTCGGCGGCCTCGTGCACCCCGCGCACCACGTGGCCCGCATGCTGCGGGGACAGGAAGCACTGGCGGCAGAGCGCGGCCTGGTCGTCCTCGCAGAAGAGCAGCAGCGGCTCCCGGTGCTCCCGGCACGCGGCGTCTCCGGGGATGCTCCGCCGCGGCTGCAGGGGGCGCCCCCTGGACATCCGGGCCTTCCTGGACATGCCGGCGGTGTTCCTGGGTGAAGAGGGGGTGGGGGGGCCGTTTCCGAGGTGGAGCACTTCCCACCGGGGGGCCAGGAGGAGAGAATGGCGGCGTTCCGGGCGTCCTCCGCGGTCAGGCGTCAGTCAGGGCAGGTCCGGGCGCGGAGCCCTCGATGGCGCACACCTGCCTCGGCAGCCCCGCGCCAGCCGCAGACACAGGAGCGACCCCGGGGCTCCAGGTCCCAGGGTTCTGTCCGGTTTCCTGGGAACGCTGGGCCCCTGGCTAGTGATTAATAATCACAAAGCAGAGCACACCATTTCCCTGGAAGACATTTTAGGAAGGTCTTCAAAAAAAAGGGGGCTGGGGATGGAGGCGGATGCTCCTCGAAGGGCAAACAGAGCTTCACAACCAGCCTGGGAGGGACTTCCGGGGCGAGGGTGCAGCATGGCCTGGCGCTGGGCATGCTGGGAGGCCAGTTTAAGGAAGCCCCCCCTCAGCGCCGGCAGGAGCCTGCAGGGGAAGGGCCGCTTTCAGGGCCTCCTTAAGCGAGGACGCACGTGCCTCACTCACGTGTGTCGGGGCACGGGCCCTCCAGCGCCCCGAGGTGCGCACGCTCCCGGAAGTGAGTCCTCTGAGGTCTTTGCGCCGGAAGTCCAAGACGTGGCCTACCTGAGAACCAGCCTTTTTAAAAGATGTTGGTTTAAAAATTATATATAAAATGGCCCCCCCAAAATAAATAACATTTTTGCCCAGATACTAAAGGGAAAAGGGATATTCACTCTTTCCTTCTTTATTAAGGAAAATAGGACAAATCAACAATCGCCGCCCTTCCCATCTCTAGCCGACCCTCTGACACCCCGGAGCAGCAATTCTGTCTTTTCGCTGGAAACGTTTTAATCGCATTTTTAAAAAATGTCTTTATTGATGAAGGTGCTACCTGTGTGTCCTTCTCTAATGACATTTTCAATGGCACGGCTTCCGGAATGTGGGGGACCCCTCCCTGGTCTGAGCCTCCCTCCAGCCGCGCTCAGGTGACCCCTGACCCCAAGTCTCAGATCTCAGAAGCCGCTCCTTCTGGACAGCTGTCCTCACTGCACCTTCGGGACCAGCTTTTTTTGACACTGTCTCTCCGGACACGGACCAGCCGCGCAGATCTCAGAACCCCCAAAGCCCCATTTCTGGATTTACTGGCTTCTTCCACCTTCCACTTCTCCTCCCATCCAAATGTGTGTTTTTTTTAATAAACATATATATATATACATATATGTGTATATATATATGTGTGTGTGTGTGTGTGTGTGTGTGTGTGTGTATATATATATATATATAAAATCACTAATATATACATATATTAGTGATTTCAGAGAGGAAGGGAGAAGAGAGAGATAGAAACATCAATGATGACAGAGAATCATTGATCGTGGCCTCCTGTACTCGCCGCTCTGAGGATGGAGCCCGCACCCCAGGCCTGTGCCCTGACTGGGGATCGGATCCGTGACCTCCTGGTTCATAGGTCCACGCTCAACCACTGAGCCGCAACAGCCAGGCTGCTCAGCAGTTTTTGGAAGTCAACATAATCTCCTATCCTTTCATTCTCTCTCTCTCTCTTTTTTTTAATTTTTAAGATATGTAAACCATGCCAAAACCGGTTTGGCCCAGTGGATAGAGCGTCAACCTGTGGACTGAAAGGTCCCAGGTTGGATTCTGGTCAAGGGCACGTACCTTGTACAGGAGGCAGCTGATCGATGTTTCTAACTCTATCCCTCTCCCTTCCTCTCTCTAAAAAAAAAAAGTAATAAAATATTTTAATCAAAAAAACATATATATGTAAACCAGTTTTAGAATCCTGCATATGTGATTTTTGTTTTGTTTTTCCTTTAGGGTACACCTGAAAGCAGCAGTTTTTAAGTGTGGTTCCCAAGACTTGATTTGCCTTTTCACTGTGCTGACCTGTGAATTGATGGTAGGTAAAAATCTTGGTGTCCTGCCATTAGTAGGAAGTAGAACAAATAGTAGTGTGGTCATTTATTGTACTTTTAAATCTCTATATACTTGCTTCCTTAGTTAAAATGAAAGGCCTGTTTTACTTAATACCCTTATTTCTTTTTTTTTTTTCTTTAAAATATATTTTATTGATTTTTTACAGAGGGGAAGGGAGAGGGATAGAAAGTCAGAAACAACGATGAGAGAGAGACATCGATCAGCTGCCTCCTGCACACCCCACACTGGAGATGTGCCCGCAAGCAAGGTACTTGCCCCCAACCGGAATCGAACCTGGGACCTTTCAGTCCGCAGGCCGACGCTCTATCCACTGAGCCAAACCGGTCTCGACAATACCCTTATTTCTTGACGAAGTAGAACACTATTAAATTTCAATCCTTGAGTGCAGTATTTTAATATTCTAGGTGACAAAATGGAACATGTGGCTAAGGCATTTATGCTGCATATGGAAATGAAATGGTTATCTCAAGAAAAAGCATTTTTTCTATGATTGTGCGAGTCGCAAGTCATATTAGACATGTGTTTTCATAGAACATTTTTAGTCGAAGAAGTTAATGGGCCAGGCTGTGGTTATTTAGATGCAATGACTCGAAAGACATTTTCTCAAATACTAACAAAGTGACCCTGTCATTTGAAGGTAAACAACTGAGTATTAAATTTAAGCTTTTAAGCAAAAATTAGTTTTGGTAAAGTCCTATCTACTATGTATTCAAGTTTTGGAAAGCTTGAATCCACTATTTTAAGCTTGACAGCTTCCCAATTCTCATTTTTTGATAAAAAAGGGGATGCTATTAATGAAATGTGTCAACTATAAAACTGTGAATTTATTGAACCAAATTTTTCAGAAGACCAATGCAAATTATGCAAGGATAAAATGCATTCAGCATGTAAGACAGACCAGACCGATGGATTTTAAGAGGACAAACTGTTTATTGATATGATTTTAGAATAAAAAAATTAATTATCTAAGGAGCTATTAGAATGCTCTTCACTTTTCCATATATGTATTTGTGTGAGGACAGATTTTATTCATATACGCAAATTAAAATAACATTCTGAGAAGCGGAATGCTGGAGAAGTTGTAATAGCCATGTTCTGAAAAAAACAAATTAAGAAATTTTATCTTGATATATTTTCAGTTTGCATTTATTTTGTCATGAATAAAGCTATTTATTTTCAAATTCTCAATAAACACTTTCATTTCTTTTTCTGTGAACCAATGTTTAAGTTTTTTGTTTTGTTTTGTTTTTTTAACCAACTTCCTTCTACCTGTTTTTTTGGTCTTTTTAAACTGATTTCAAGAGATTGAAAACATCAGCTCTCTGTTATTATGCAAATTGCAGTATTTGTTCCTACTTATGATTTGGCTTTGAATTTACTCCAATTCTTTTTTTCTTACCACCTGGGTCCTTCCAACTTCTTTGTAGGTTCCCTTGTCTTGACTCTTTGAAGAAGTTAAATGCCACTAAAAAGAAATGACCAGCCGAAACCAGTTTGGCTCAGTGGATAGAGCATCGGCCTGTGGACTGAAGTGTCCCAGGTTCAATTCTGGTCAAGGGCAGGTACCTTGGTTTCGGGCACATCCCCAGTAGAGGGTGTGCAAGAGACAGCTGATCAATGTCTCTCTCTCATCAATGTTTCTAACTCTCTATCCCTCTCCCCTTCCTCTCTGTAAAAACAAATAAAAAATTTATACATATATATATGAAAAATGAAATGACTAGTCACAAAAAATGAACAGGTTTCTCAAGCCTGACCTCACTGCTGGCTCACTTCTATTTGAGCCTTGAGTGGCAGCAAATGTAGCAGAGCAAGGTCCTTCTTTCCTTGTTTTCTCTTCTTTGCCATCAAGTTCAAGTATCTGAAATCTCACGTTACTGATCAGTTTCTCAGCACCCTTCTTTGGTTTCATATCCTCTTGAACTTCTAAGTTTTGGGGTACTTCCTTGGTCACTACTAATTTCTTATTCAAATTCTACAGTGTCTCCCTAGGTAATCATATTCATTTCCAAAACTTTAAGTACCACTCTGCAAAGTAATAACCTTTTACCTAGACACAGCACTGACAGCTCATTTGCAATTAAATGTTGAATAACTCCCCAAAATTAACATATGTAAAACAAGTTTTGGGTTTCAACCTCTGCCTTCCCACCTCCAACTCACTTTAAAGTTAAGTCGTTAAACAGCCATTGTTTCCACTCGTTTACACTCAGCCCCGCCCCATTCTCTGGTCCAACTCCTCTGTCTGACCTCAATAACCAAAGTACTATTTTCAAACCTAAATCAGGTTTCTAATAGCTTTCCTTTGCATTGAAGATAAAATCCAAAGGGCTAACCAAGTTCTAGCTGCCCTTCATCTAATCTCACCCTGGCTTTCCCCCAAATTCCTGTGTCCTTTCTGCCTCAACCAGCAATGCTTTTCTCTCCGGTTTTTCAAGCTCCTTTTCCTTCAGGTGTCCATTCAAATGCCACTTCTTCGAGAGGCACTTCAGATCCCGGCCAAACATCATATTATCTTACTTCCTTTCACTCTAACTGTATTCACCATGACAAATTAGTGGCTCACTCCATCTGTCAGAATCTAAGTTCCTCAGACATCCTGCATATATCTGACATACTAGGTGTTCAATAAACATTTTTTTATATATCTCAAATCAGACAAGCTCAAAGGAGAAATCGGAAAAGGGCAGATAGAGATTAAATACTTTTACAGAAACCAAGAGAAAGTGAAGTTGGAAAATAATGTCTCCCTACTATCTTGTCTATGTCTAAGCTCCTACCTACTCTTAATTTGCTCTTCCTAATTTTATTTTTTCTTCGCCCTTGCTTTCTCACTTTTTCTTTAATACTGTTGCACTGCATCTGTATACATTTTAAGGCATCCACAGATACTAAGGTCAAGTTTAAGTATTATTAAAAACCATGGTTAAGAAAGTGATCAGAGAGAAACTCACCTTTGTTTGTAATCCTCCGTATTTCCTTTAGGAGAAACAGTGGAAAACAGTGGAGATTGAAAAGCTTTTACCAGTAAAGCGGCTCTCTCATCATCAGGTACAAAAGCTGTAAAATTTCCAATTCTATCCGAATAATAAATCTAGGACCGGGGTTATCAGGCTCAAGTACGCATTAGACTCTTCTTAGTTTATGAAAGGGATTTCTGGGCCCATCCCTAGAGGCTATGATTTGACAAACCAGGGTGGAGTCCATTTACATTGTAATGAGCTCCTGGGGAATGCTGAATGGCTGCCCTTGACCGGGAGTTCCAACCTCTTTGGGTGGGTGAATATTTGGTGTTCTCCCTCCAAGGTCTTGTAATGGTGAGTAAGATTTTTAGTCCTGGCTGGTTTGGCTCAGTGAATGGAGCAGCGGCCTGCAGACTGAAGTGTCCTTGGTTCAATTCCAGTCAAGGTTACATGCCCAGATTGCAGGTTCTATCCTCAGTGGTGGGGAGTGTAGGAGGCAGTTGATGAATGATTCTCATTGATGTTTCTCTCTCTCTCCCTCTATAAATCAATTATAATTTTTAAATAAACCTCATATTTAATAAACAATTTCACAGGAAAGAAGCATTCTATACGCTATTACCCTAGAATGTCATTATATTTTCTCCTCAGCCATGGCACGTTAGCTTCAGCCATTAAATACTTTCACTAGAAACAAGGCCTGATTTCATTGTTAGTTTCTACATCAGTGGTTCTTAACCTTCCTAATGCCGAGACCCTTTAAGACAGCTCCTCATGTGGTGGTGACCCCCAACCATAAAATTATTTCTGTTGCTACTTCATCACTGTCATTTTGCTATTGATATGAACTGTAATGTAAATATCTGATATGCAGGATATATTTTCATTGTTACAAATTGAACATAATTAAAGCATAGGGATTAATCACAAAAACAATATGTAATTATATATTGTGAAATATTTATTTCTAATGACAAATAAATTAAATTTTGTCTTGAATCGTGGTGTAGCATGGGCAACAGTCTTCATATGACAACAGTAAACTACATGGCTACACTTTGCTACACCGAGGAGCGGTGTGTTGGTTCCTAAGACCGTGGGAAATAGGTGTTTTCCAATAATCTTAGGCGACCCCTGTGAAAGGATCTTTCGATCCCCAAAGGAGTCGTGACCCACAGGTTGAGAACCACTGTTCTAGATGTTTGCTTATGGAGGTTGCCATTACGTTATTTATAGATTAAAAAAAACAAGAGTAGATATATGCATAACCCATGGACAGACAACAGTGCAGTGAAGGCCTGGAAAGGGGTAGGAGCCAGGTGGAGGAAGTTAATGGGGAGGAAAAAGAAGACATCTATAATACTTTCAAAAATAAAGATCAATTTAAAAATGAGTCAAGAGTAGAGAATAGCTGCCTCAGGAATGTTTTACAGATAGGAGATCAGGGGACGGCAGTGAACAATCTCAGATAGTTCATAGTCGAGTTCCTTGAAGAAGGAATTTGCACAGCTTCCCAAATTGTATAGTTTTATCTTCTGGAAGATTATTAGTTGCCTCATTCAATCAAGTCTCCTAACCAAACTACAGTGACCCATTTACTGCAGTTAGGACAATGGGAACATTCTTCTGTCTGCTATCTGACCTTACCGATCTTGGTCCCCTCTTATGGAATCTTAAGTACATCTTTACTTAAGCTTTATCTGACTCAACACTCCAAACCTACTTCCTCTTTTCAATCCTATCTCCTCAAATAGACTTGTGACTTCTGAGCATTCTTCCCCTCCTCAGACAAGGCTGCTTTTTTTCTATTCCTCGTTTTTTTCTACCCAATCCTCCTCTCTCTTCTAAGGCTTGATGCGGCTAATTTCTGTGAAGACTTTTGGATCCATTACTCAGCCATTTATTCTCACCAATTTGAACTTTCATAATTCACACGATTTCATTTTGACAGGAAAACCTTATCATCTTTGAAGTGATTGGTAAAACGTTGAGCAAAATTCAAGCAAAATTCTATCACGGAGTCCTTTAAAGCCCCTCTTTGATTTTAAGAAAATAATATATTACTAATTCTGGAAGACTAAATATTTTAACTTAAGGTAATTCTAGAAATAGTGCTAGATAGCACGCTAAGCTCTTTTTTTTTTTTTATCTCTTGCTATATATTTCCCACAATCCTGTGTGTTTTGTGGTATTAGACTACATTTTACAGTTGACAAAGATGATGATTTAAAGGTTAAGTAGTTGACCCAGGGCACTCAGAACAGAAAATTACAGATCTGGGGATTTGAATCACAGCCAAGTTTCATGACACATCCTTATTTCTATTAAATGTTAACCAAATATTTTGCCAATTTATAAAATAAATATCAAGTCTGCATTACAATTTATCATGAGACACTTTATAGGCCTAGAGTACAACCTTCGAGGGAGTACAGGTCACTTTAAAGTGTTAGATTTTGCTGAGACCGGTTTGGCCCAGTGGATAGAGCGTCGGCCTGCAGACTAAAAGATCCCGGGTTCGATTCCAGTCAAGGGCATGTATCTTGGTTGCAGGCACATCCCCAGTAGGGGACATGCTGATGGATGTTTCTCTCTCATGGATGTTTCTGACTTTCTATCCCTCCCCTTTCCTCTCTACAAAAAAAATCAATAAAAGATATTTTAAAGTGTTAGATTTTACATAGGAAAGCTCTTGATTTCAAAAAATTCCTGAGGAAATGTATTTTCTCCCGCTACTGTCAAAGAACAAAATTACCAATGAGTCATGTTTCTCAGAGCTTATTCCATGAATTTTCACTAGTTCGATGGCATTCATTAGCCACAGGTCCCCTCACAAATGGCTTCGTGGTAGCACATGTGCAGCTTCTGTGTGGATTGGACATGGCTGGCAAAAATGAGGTGGTATTTGTTACTCTGGACTCATTTTGTCCAGTAGATTACCTCATCCCATTTCAGAAAGGAGTAGTGGCAGGTGTGTCTCTGACCAGCCTCAGTGTTATTATCCTGGCTCCTTTCCTTCAAGGCTGTTCAGGAAAAAGCAGGGACTTAGTATCCATTAGTTGCTTCCTACAATTTTAAGAAACTCGTAAGTCTATATGTTCAACTACTACTTTGCTTAAAGCGTTAATATTTAAGAATAAACAGCTCCCGCCAGTTTGGCTCAGTGGATAGAGCAGGGGACTGAAGGGTCCCAGCTTTGATTCCGGTCAAGAGCCCATATCTCAGTTGCAGGCTCTTCCCTGGCCTGGGCCCTGGTTGGAGCTGGGAGAAATCTGTTTCTCTTTCACATAGATGTTTCTCTCTCTCTTTCCCTTTTCTTTTCCACTGTACAAATCAATGGAAGAAATATCCTCAGGTAAGGATAAATAAATAAATACCAAAAAAACAACAACAAATCAATCATCATAAAAAAAGAACAAACATTTATGGCTGATGTCGATGATAATACAGCTGTTCTTTTGTTATTGTAATAATAGGTCAATGTTTATTTAAATCAAACGTATTAGTTTGGTTTTACTTTTTCTAAAGGAAGATAATCTTCCTAGGTGAGAACCCAACAGAAGAAGAGAGGTCACTTTTACCTCTGCTTATCCCAACACAGAAACAAGCCCTCTTTGGTTTAACAGCAATGGTCTGGAACAGTTATGACTCTGAGGAAATGAAGTTCAGAGACATAACTGTGTTCAGTTGAGAGCACATCCCAGATAACACCTTAATTTTAGCCTCATGAGACCCCAAGCAGAGAACCCAGCCATGGCACGATGGACCCTTTACCTATAGAAATGTAAGTTCATAAATGGATGCTGGGTTTGTTTTTATTTTTTTAATTTAATAAATCTTTATTGTCCAGATTATTACAATTGTTCCTCCCCCCCTCTCCTCCCCTCACCAATAGCTCCACTCCACCCGGTTCCCACCCCATCTTCTGCCCTTACCTCCCCTCCATTGCCCTCATCCATAGGTGTATGATTTTTGTCAAGTCTCTTCCCGCACCCTCCATAACCCTTTCCCCCTGAGAATTGTCAGTCCACTCCCTTTCTATGCTCCTGATTTGATTCTATTCACCAGTTTATTCTGTTCATCAGATTTTTAATTCACTTGATTTTTAGATTCACTTGTTGATAGATATGTATTTGTTGTGCCTAATTTTTATCTTTACCTTTTTCTTCTTCTTCTTAAAGAATACCTTTCACCATTTCATATAATACTGGTTTGGTGGTGATGAACTCTTAATTTTTTCTTACCTGTGAAGCTCTTTATCTGCCCTTCAATTCTGAATGATAGCTTTGCTGGGTAAAGTAGATTCTTGCTACTCATCACTTTGAATATTTCTTGCCACTCCCATCTGGTCTGCATCATTTCTATTGAGAAATCAGCTGACAATCATATGGGTGCTCTCTTGTAGGTAATTAACTGTTTTTCTCTTGCTGCTTTTAAAATCTCTCTTTGTAGTTTGCTCTTGGCATCTTAATTATGATGTGTCTTGGTGTGGTCCTTTTTGGATTCCTTTTGTTTGGGTTCTGTGCACTTCCTGGAATTGTAAGTCTATTTCTTTCACCAGGTGGGGGAAGTTTTCAGTCATTATTTCTTCAAATAAGTTTTCAGTATCTTGCTCTCTCTCTCTTCTGGCACCCCCACAATTCTGATGTTGGTATGCTTGAAGTTGTCCCAGAGGCTGTTTACACTATCTTCACATTTTTGGAATCTTTTTTCTTTTTGCTTTTCCAGTGGAGTGTTTTCTGCTTCTTTGTATTTCAAATCTTTGATTTGACTCTTGCATTCCTCTAGTCTGCTGTTAGGTCTTTGTATATTATTTTTTATTTCAGTCACTGTATGTTTAATTTCTAGTTGGTCTTTTTCATCTCTTGGTTCTTGCTACATTTATCCATCTTTTCTAGGAAATCCTTGAAAAACCTTATAACCGTGTTTTGAACTCTATATCCAGTCGTTTGCTTTCCTCCATTTCTTTCATTTGTGATCTGTTTCTTTGTCTCCACATTTTCTCTGCTTCTCCGAGTTGGTAGAGTAGCTTTGTGTGCTCGGTGTCCTAGAGGGCCCAGTAGTGCCGCCTTCCAAGTTACCTGAAGTGGATATTGTTGGTGCACCTCTTTGTGGACTGTGTATACAACCTTGTTGTAGTTAAGTCTTGATTGTTGTTGGTATCACTGGCCTATTGGCTGTGCGGATCAGCTCTGTCTATGCCAGGAGAATTTCTATGCTGGAGTCATTTTTATGATACAAGAGTTACAAAATTGCAAAAGCCTCTGTGCTCAGATTGGATGGGGCAGTCTTGGATGACTTTCTTCCCTATGAGGCCCCTGGGTGTCAGTGTCTCTTGGTAATGGCTGCAGCCTTCTCTGTGTGCACTTGTGCACATGCCTCCAGACCTCTGCCTTTTGCAGCTCCCCTGAGTGTCCTTGCGCTCTGGGGACCCGTATTAAGTCTGGGTCCCCAAGATCTTACCTGAAACTGGGATTCAATGCAGTTGGAACCGGAATTCAGCACACTCAGAGGTTCTGTCTTCTTCCTACTAGAGAAAGCCAGTGGCACAATTAGCAGTGAGTCCTCTCTTAATGCACTCCAAACCTCTGCCTTTCTCGGCTCCCCTGAGTTTCTGTGCACTCCTCCCTTTCCACGACAGTCCAGACTCCCCTTGTATGAGTCTCGTCTGGAACTGGGATTCAGTGCAGTCCGTAGTTTCTGTCTCCCTCCCGCTAGAGGAAGCCAGCCAGGCACTCTGCTGCCTGTCCTCTCCATACATGTGTTTCCATACCTCAGCCATTTGCAGCTTTTCTGAGTTTCCTTGAGCCCCTGTCTTTCATTTTACTTGTAGAATTTCCACTCAGCCAGCTTTCCTATGGTTCTGGATGATGTCCATTCTATCTTTTAGCTGTAGTTTTGAAATTATTGTGCAAGGCAGCAGTTTAGGTGTTCACCTATGCTGCCATCTTGGTTTCTCCTAAACTTTATTTTATTATTTATTTATGTTTCTATCGATTTATCAGAGGAAGGGAGAGGGAGAGGTAGCAATGTCAATGATGAAAATCATCAATCTGCTGCATTCTGCACGTCCCCTGCTGGGGATTGAGCATGCAACTAAGCATGTGCCTTGACCAGGAATCCAACCATAACCTCAATTCTTTTCATATATTTGGATCTTCACTTTAGAGTCAAAAGTCTGCATTAATGACTTAATCGGCATGAGTCACAAAGTGAAAATTATTTCCTGTCAAAATGGGACCATTTGGGGTTCCCAAGCCTCCTGGTTGTTGGGTCAGGGATGAAAAAACGATTTGACTATATACCACTTTGAAGACCCAAGCTATTAAGGAAAGAATGATTGAGAATCAATCCCTGGGATTTTGAAAGAAAAAATAATCTTACCTTAAAGATTCTTGTGCCTTCTCAGTGACAAATACTGTGAGACTCATGTTCTCAAGACAGCAGACATCTCACAAAGGGGCATGTGATTGATCACAGAGAACACCTTAGTTTTTTTTGGTTTGTCTCACATGCACTACTCTTTAAGTTTGCAGTGTGAGGATTTCGCTGTCTGAGCCATCATCCCCAGCTGCAGGTTACACCTGGATCTCTAACTTGTAAATATCCTTCCGCATAAGACGGGCACTGCAACCGGACCTTTCCTTTCAATGTCCTCAGAGGCATCCGTAGCTAGACATGTGTTCACACCCAATTCCAAGAGGTTCGTTCAAGGAGTGTAAACAGATAGAACAGTTCAGCTCTTTCATAAAATCTGGTAGAGGTGAGGCAGCCATGGGCCTTTTCAGGGAGTCAGACGGTCTAAGAAGAAAACAGAAAATCACTCATTTGAATGTTCTTCTGCCAGATAGAGATTTTTATCTTCAGCAGCTCATGATCACATTCCTCCATCTTCCTGGTCACCCAATGCTCTCCTTTTAATTACCATTCAGACTCCATGAAAAGTTGTCTCAAACCTTAAGTCCTCTACAGTATACCACTCTCAGAATGATATTCTCAACCTCCATTCATGCTGAAGACTCTTGTTTCTTTTTAAAAAATACATTTTTTCCCTAAAGGGTTTGAGTCAGTGGATAGAGCATCATCCTGTGGACTGAAGCTCCCAGGTTCAATGCCAGTCAAGGGCACATGCTCAGGTTCCAGGCTTGATCCCCAGTAGAGGGTGTGCAGGAGGCAGCCAATCAAGGATTCTCTCTCATCATTGATGTTTCTATCTCTCTCTCCTTCTCCCTTCTTCTCTGAAATCAATAAAAGTATATTTAAAAATATATATTCACTGAGTGGCCAGGTTATTATGATCTCTGAATGCATAATAATCTGGCCACTCAGTGTGTGTGTGTGTGTGTGTGTGTGTGTGTGTGTGTGTATTAGAGGCCTGGTGAATGAATTTGTGCATGGATGGGGTCTGGCCAGCCTGGCCAGAGGGAGGGGACATGGGTGGTTGGCCGGCCTGCCTGCTGGTTGAACTCTTGGTTGCTGGGACAATTCACATATTAGCCTTTTATTATATAGGATATACACTGAGTGGCCAGATTATTATGCGTTCAGAGATCATAGTAATCTGACCACTCAATGTATTATATATATTGATTTCAGAGGAGGAAGAAGTAAGGGAGAGGAAGAGAGAAATGAGAGAGAATCGTTGACCAGCTACCTCTTGCACACCTGCCACTGGGAATGGAGCTCCAGACATGTGCCCCCAACCAGGACCTGAACAATGAGCACCTGGTTCATAGGTCAGCACGCAACCATGGAGCCATGCCAGCAGGGCTCACCTGCACATTCTTCCTCACCTGTTAGTTGTGCCATGTCATACCTCCCCTCCAGGACTTGGTCACTACCATCCCAGCCAGGCCTAGAATTTAGCATCCCAGCTGGGCTGGAGACCACTGTTTCTAACCTAGGGAGGAAGACAGGTCGTTTTTGTGAGAGGCGGGGTAAAACCTAACCAGCCTGCGCTGTCCCTGGAGCCTAGTCTCTGTGGGGGTAGTTTTTTGTTTTGTTTTGTTTTGTTTTTTAAATGTATTCATTTTTTCACAGAGAGGAAGGGAGAAGGATAGAGAGTTAGAAACATCGATGAGACATCAATCAGCCGCCTCCTGCATGCCCCCCACTGCAAATGCCCGCAACCAGGATACATGCCCTTGACCGGAATCAAACTGGGACCTTTCAGTCCGCAGGTCAACGCTCTATCCACTGAGCCAAACCAGTTTTGGCTGTGGGGGTAGTTTTATTCATTGAAGTCGTCGTTCTGAAACTTCACTGCATTTTAGAATCCTCTGAAGAGCTGTAACAATTGTGATGTCTAAACCCGTGGCTTCCACACTTGAGACTACATCAGAATCATCTGGAAGGGCATAGGCTTCAGGTGGTTCACTGCTTAGGCAGTAGTTTGAGACTCGGAAGAGACTGGAAGGGTATTACAGGATATCTAGAAGGCAGCAGATGTGAAACCTCAATGTCCTAGCTCAGCCCGACCACACAATAGGCATGGCGTCCCCAGTTGCTCGGCCAGCAAACTTTTCAGTCTTTTGGGAAAGCTTTTCCCCAGAGATTTCTAAAGGCTTTGTTTCAGCCTCTCTGCCTTTCAGTCTGAGGGAAGCAATGTTGCCTGGCCCGGGGGTCAGTGCTGCAGCTCCGAAGGGAATACTTGCAGCAATCCTTCCAGGGACATTTACACAGAGGATGGTTATCAGCACTATTCCTATAATTACTGCCTTCCCAGGGATGCCTCAGGCTCTCATTCTTTCTTCTTCTTCTTCCTCTTCCTCTTTAATAGTTTATTTCCTAGAGGAAGAGAGAGGAGAGAGAAAGGGAGAGGGAGAGAGAGGTAGAAATATCACTGACTAGAAAGAATCACTGCTTGGCTGCCTCCTGCACTCCTCACACTGGGAATCGAGTCCACAACCCAGGCGTGTACTCTGACTAGGAATGAAACCGCGACCTCCTGGTTCAACACTCAACCACTGAGCCACACCAGCAGGGAAGGCTATATGATTCCTATGGATCTATCCAACTATATTGGCAACCTAGCCTCACAGACATTTTCTTAGGTCTTTGCACTGCCATGTCCAAGAAACCATGAGGTAGTGAAGAGGGTGCCATTTGTTTTTTTCTCAGGAGTCACACAAGACATTACCTAGAACCACTCTCTTCCAACCTTACCTGTAGCTGCAAAACACACATAAAACAAGGCAGGAGCGCCCCCTGGCAGTAGATGACACCAATTACTATTGGGTAGTTGGGTGGGAGGGGCGGCGGGGGAGACACAGGCCCTCCACCATTAGTGCTCCACTTGGCTGGATCCTCGCACAACCAGCAAACCTGTTTTGGTCACAGTTGTAAACTCGTTAAGTCGAATGTCTGCGGCTCATTCAAGCCCGCGGGAATGTCAGCGTGGCTGTGTGGGTTACAGCAGGCCCGCCTCTGTGGATCCAGGGCTAGTGTAAGAGCGACAGTCTGTTTTCTCATCTGTACGCGGGGCTAGAACTAATAGCTACCTCGTGGGGCCGTCGGAAGGATTAGAGGAATATATAAAAGTGTTGAGAATAGTGCTTGGCACAGAGCCAGTGCTCTCTCTTTTTACTAGCTACTCTCCCGTGTTCCCCCCTAAAGATGCTGCTGTCTGATGAGAGAGAGTTTTATAAATAAGTGTTAAGATTTCCTTGAGGGAAGAAAAAAGTGGACCTTCCCATTAAAAAGATGATGAGGCAACATGTATATATATATACACATAGGCATCTGTTTCTTTACCTATAAAACACTAGTCTAACATGGGGTGATCAGTTGTTTTTCTAGTCTACTGGGTGCACCCCACCACCTAGAACATAAAGAAATTGAATAATTCCTGTAGAATGAAGTGATGGCAACTCATAAAGGGTGGCATGTGAGAGAAGCAAGATACCAGCAAGTAACCTTTGTTCTCTTAAGTTACTTCTTTAATCTAACATCCTTCACTCCATTAAACCCTATCGACATGGAACTATCTCAAATTATTTTTCTGTAATAAACCCAAATCCCATGCCCCGCATTAGAAAGGGAGGAAAGAAAGTTAGACTGTTAACTCCTGCACTCAGAGTGCGCTTTTCTTAGTCTCATTTGTCGGTATTTGTTTGAACTTTCCTTCAAGCGAAGGGATGAGCCCTAAAGGGTTTATTCTCCAGAAAAACAAACAAAGCGCCTCACCTTCAAGTCTCAAGATGTGTAAGTTGCTAAAGCTCTGGAAGGCAGCACTCCACCACCAACTTTGGCAACTCAGCAGGAGTGGCCGCGTTACCGCTTCTGACTGCGTCTATGGATTTATAGCACCTGGATCCGTGCCCCGCTGATCTGGCCTGCAGGTGTTTGCCGGTAGGACCAGCGTGCTACTTCTAAAGGAGAATCAAGATGACTATTTCCAAGTTGAATTGGTCTTTTAATATTCCCGAGATGAAAGAGAATGATACAATGTAGCCTTTTTTGTTATTGTAATATTTGAACGACTTTCGGATCGTGTATTTTATTCTTCAAAGGTTTAAAGTTTTTCCCACTTCTCAATAGTAGCTGTTCCTTCATTTGAAACATGCCTTAGTTGAAAGGTTCAGATCAAATACCATTTCTCCCAAGTTTTCCCTGAAAGAATGTAATAGTCTCTCCACTAAAATGTCAACACAGTTAATAAATTTAAAGTCTATGACTCTTTTTTAAAATTAAAAAATTTCAAATGCATTCAATATTATTCTTGTTCACATTCAATGTATTTACGTTCGGTATTATTTTTGTATTAGTTTCAGGTGTACAGCAGAGTGGCCAGATATAAATTCTACCGCTCTTAAGATATGTGTCTATTAACATTTTGTAGCGTTTCTTTTTGCACACTCAACTTCTGCTTTCATCACTGAGCTCATTGCTCTATGTATAAGAAAGTCTCGATAACTTAGTTAAATAAAGATCTGTATCAAAAATCACAGCAACATTTTTAGAAAGATTTATTATGTCACAGCTGAAATTAATCATCTGAGGTGACATTTTTTTCTTTCTTCCCTCAACCTGAAAAAATATTACCTCATTACTGGGTTTACTGCAAGTCACGCCTCACATTTCTTTGCTCCTACTCCATCGCCCAATATTTCTTTACTGGAAAATGCTGAAAACACATTAAAAAGGTCAGAAAAAAACAAAATTTTATACAAAATAATTATACAATAAAGAAGGAAAGTGATACCGTCTGATGCTCCAATCCCACCACACTAAACTAACTGCCTGTTGGGTTTGTATTTTTCATAGTGGTGTCTAATTCTTAAATCCTACTTTGAAACACTTTACGGAAGTAGTCCATTTTCAATTTCTACTGTATTACCAATAATCTCCTCTTATAATGTGCTGCATTCTTTCGACACAATACTTGGCCACACGGTTAACAAATATGGTCCTCACTTGCTAAAAAGATGTGGGGTAATCCAGTACAAAACCACATAAGTAAGTAAGTAAATATATAAATGAAAAAAAATAATACAAAGGAAAATAATATGAGTAGAAATTCATGACGAGAGTGGGGGAAAATACACACACACACACACACACACACACACACACATCTGGAATACACATTGGTATAAGTTGTAGATAGAGATCCATCTTTTCCCCCCAGATGGCTACACCCACTTGTCCCAAACCATTTGTTGGATAATCTGTCTTTTCCACACCAAAATGAAATAACAGAGCCTTTCAAACAAGATATTTTTTTCTCCAAATAAGTCCCTATCTCGCCTACTATCGTCACCCGTAAATAACCCCTCCCTATATCTTTAAGGTTTTTATTTTCTTTGAGCTTCAAACCTAATACCATGTGGGTGATGGTTCTGACTGTGGACCTCTTGGGGTCTCCCCATTATCTGCTCCTCAGGAGGAGACAATCCGAAGAAGCAGCTATTGGAGTTGTTGATCTCAGAAATCATGCCTGGCAGTGCGGTGCCCCGAGGGTCGGTGTAACGCGCTTTGATATATCTGGCCCACTCTATAATTTTTCTCAGCCATGAAGTAAGCCCAGTCCGTGTTGTCAGAGAGATGATAAAGAAGTCTGCATTCCCAATAGTGCACGTAGCTGGCGATTTTAGCTACCTGTCACAACATCACACCGTAATGACAGCTGTCCAATTTCCTTCTCAAAGCACTTGAGCCATACTTATATTTCACGGAGATAACTGAAAATTTTCATCCGCTCACAGACAAATGATCTGTGCTGCGGTGTGTTGACAAAAGAGAATGACTGGGAGGTAAGAGACTCAGGTTCTAATGCCTGACCTCACTCTTGCAGTGAGCAAGTGAGTATTCAGGGGCAAACTCAATCTATTTGAGTCTCACTTTTCTTCATCATCTATGGAAGGTAGTTGGACTATGTAATTTCTTGACTTCTGGCCAGATAAAAACTGTAATTTTATAATAACATGGTTTTTCTGTTCGTTCACTTAATACTTATTTACAGTCAAGTTGAGCCCTTGCTATGTGTAAAGATACGTTTATTGTGTTAAGGAGTCTATGAAAGGAGCTATTTGGAACAGGGAAAGTGGGATGGAACAGAAACCAGTGTGGCTTCAGCTTAGAATATACTGGTCTCCCCATTCCAAATTGGAATACAGGTTCTGTGATGTACCCTAACTCTACTGCGAGGCTTATTCTAATGAATCTGGTCCGTGTTGAAAACTCTTTCTGGGATTGTGTGGGAATAACATACTGAATGGAGATGGTAGTTTATATTTTCCAATGAAGGCATTTGTATACTTTTTTTTCAAGGCACTTAAAACTACTCCTTATAATATATTAAAGCTTTGACCCAGTTACTAGCCTCTAAACAATAGAGGTTTCATGACCCCCAAACTGATGCTACCTCTCTTTCTATTTAAACTAGTGTAACTCATAAATCAAGGTTTTTTTGTTTGTGTTTTTTTTTAGCATAAATTTTCATCCTAGTAATTTATAAATGCTGTACAAAGGACATATGATTAAAACACTTGGAATTAATTACTTCAGAAAGACCTTTAAAATACATATATTTTTATTAAAATCTAGAGAGGAAGGGAGAGGGAGATAGAAACATCAATGATGAGATAGAGTCATTACGCTGATGCCTCCTGCACGCCCCCTACTGGGGATCAAGGCCAAAATCCGGGTTTGTGTCCTGACTAGGAGTTGAACCATGACCTCTGTGGCACAGCATCCAATTGAAGATAATGAGGAAGAAGGATCAGTTTGAATCATAAAAGCCAGAAAGTAATTAATGGAATAATATGAGTGATGGAGACCCATCGGAAGTTGCCAAGCTGGAGAGTGTCAGCATAAAAATAGAAATAAGGTATGATGCACTTAGTGGAAGAGAACTGGTCAGGCCCCAAGAAAGAACTTCTAAGGTCCCACTCTCTGCCATACAGTGAGTAGAGTGTAGACCACACAAGAACTGACACATGAGCACATGGTGTAGTGAATTTATAGAAATTGGCACTAATCCCAGTGGTCATTGTACCCAGTCCCCATGCTATACATTTATTTTGTCATATCTAAAAATGATGTCTGAACATTTAATTTCTGTCTGGTAAGAACTATCAGGGGCTTAAGAAGACATTTTCAAAGAGTGAAAATAAGTGAGCAAAATCATATTTATACTCAAATTCCTTCTACCCACTCCATAGTGCGGTAGATCCTTGAGGCAACTTCCAATAAGAATAACGCTTCAGATGCTGTCCTATGGTGGCAGAGAGCAATAAACATAATTCTGATAATCCATTATACATCTAAAATTGGGGAATACAACAATGGAATGGTTCTAATTTTATTGGGTAAGTCAAATGAAAAGACCCAGTAGCTGATAAAGGAGCAAAGAGCATTTAGACTTTGATCAGGCAGAGAAAATGGCCTACTGATGGAAGAAATAGATACTATAGTTTTCTTCCTTTAGTTTCTCAACTAGATCCCATTAGCCAAATAGTCTAAAAGATTTGGACCATAAGTCCCATTCAGATTTTATTAGAGACCATCACGACTTAACTAGCTGTACTGGCTTATACCAAATTACTCCAATGTCCAGTCTAAGACCCACATGTTTAAATGTTTTTTTTTTTGTTTGTTTGTTTTTGGTGCTGCTAATATGATATAACCCACTCTCAAAATGGAAACTCGGTTAGGAGCAAGTATCCTCAGTTTCAGCACGTGGCTCACCCAGTGAGGTTTCTGAAAAGCTCGGGGTTGATGATGAACCAGTGGACGGGAGTTCCACATTAAGTCACAATGGCTTTGTGTTGAGCGAGTTCATGTCAATTGGTGAAGCCAGGCACAGAGGAGAGAGAGAGTTTCTTGTACTAACAACGTAGCAATTGATCACTCACTTGTTACTCAACACAATAGAACCTCCGAGAGGAATTTAATTCCAGAACGGAGGCGTGGATCTTACTCGAATGTCCTTCTTAGAGAAAATGTCTACTTCCGATTTGATGGAGAACCTCAGGGAAGAGCTGACCTGTTTCATCTGCTTGGACTATTTCACCAGCCCAGTGACCACTGAGTGTGGACACAGCTTTTGCCTGGTGTGCCTCCTGAGGAGCTGGGAGCAACACAACACTCCTTTATCTTGTCCTGAGTGCTGGAGGACCTTGGAGGCCCCCCACTTCCAGCCCAACGAGCGCTTGGGGAGGTTGGCTGGCATCGGCAAGCAACTCAGGACGCAGGTGCTGCAGAGTGAGGACCAGCAGGGCCCCTACGGGAGAGTGCTGACGGCCACGATGATGTACCCTGAGGATGACCAGGGGGTCAACGCTTTCTCGAACCAGTGTCATGGAATCAACAGAATGTCTCTCTCCAGCGAGGCTGAGGAGCATCACAAAGTAAGATGAGGAGCTCCGTACAAATTTCAGAGCACCGATCAGGTCCCATCACTAACTCCCACAGTGTTCTCTACCAGTGACAACCGTCTCTAGGCACAGAGCACAGACTGGGCCTGGAGTCTGCTTTTCCCTTTCTTTTAGGGCAGTGGTTCTCAACCTTCCTAATGCCACATCCCTTTAATGCAGCTCCTCATGTTGTGGTGACCCCCAACCATAAAATTATTTTCATTGCTTCAGTTTTATGGTTGGGGGTCACCACAACATGAGGAACTGCATTAAAGGGACGTGGCATTAGGAAGGTTGAGAACCACTATGTTAGGGTTCCAGTCATTGTGGTTTGGTCCTCGAGACCCCTCCATGACACTGCTCATTGGTCACAGAGTGTTTGTTTCTGTTGCAGGAGAAACTCCAGGAAATCCTAAATCTTTTGTGTAAAAAGAAAAAGGAAACTCAGGTTATGTTAACCCACGAGAAGGAGAGGGTGATATTGTGCAAGGTCAGTCACTGTCCTATTTGTGCATCTTGTATATGATTCTGTGAGGGGGCCATTTCTAAAGGGACACTTAGTGAAATGAGGGAGGAAAAAGACAACATTTTCCAGTCCCCATCTACAGTATGCAGTATCCTTGCTCTGGCCTACCTATGTTGGGAATCTCAAAACAGCTCAATTTCCAGCTTCCCCTACGCCTTGTTGCATCTATATAACTCAGAAATTACCTTTATTTTAGCTCTAATTATAATGATCTAAAATACAATGTATACTTATAGATAGATATATATCATAAAGTAAAAATCAATAAAAACATTTCAAGTGCTTTGGGTCCAAAATAATTCCAAATTAAAAACAAAAGAGAATGGGAAAATATGACAAAATATTAGTAAGGATTAGTACATCTGCACAAATGCTAATTTGTCAAGGTTAGTCACAGATTTAATTTTAGCTGTCTAGCAATGCAGAGAACCAAATGTTTAGATATTTAAAAAACATGTGTTTATATCTAATTCTCCCACTAAACTTAAGTTCTTAAATGGGAGTATCTGTGATGGACATTTCTATATCTAGTATGTGAGCCAATGATTACTTTGACTGAGTAAATATTTGTTGAATAAAGGAACACACTTTTAAAAGTAATGCCGTCCTTATTTTATACTGCCTTATATTTTATAATGGGACTGATCATCACCTGTCATATTTTTTTTTTGTTTATTTTTGTTTGTTTGCTTTTTTTCCAGTAGAATGACAACCTCCTGGGAATATAAAATTTGGGGACTCTCTTTACTACTGTATCTCTACACAACTAAAATACAACTTATTCAACCTAGCTAGTCAATAGAATACAGTGGTACCTCGAGATACGAGTTTAATTCGTTCTGTAACCTTGAGGCGTGGGAAACTATGAGACGCTATAGTCGAGGTAAACTGGTGGGTGGTGTGCAGCCGGCCGATCCGCGATTACTCCTATCTCAAATGTTGCTCGTATTTCAAAGCAAAACTCGCTCGTATATCAAAAATCTCGTATGTTAGGGAACTCGTATCTCGAGGTACCACTGTATATATATGTATGTCAAGCTTCAAAAATTGTCCCAGTGAAACTCTAGGACATACTTGGTAAGGGTGAAAAAGCACATTCTGTTACTAACCTTATTATGTCGTGTGTGTGTGTGTGTGTGTGTGTGTGTGTGTGTGTGATGGCAGGAAGAGACAAAGAATTGTAAACAGGTTGTTGTGTCCGAATATGTGAGAATGCACCAGTTCCTGAAAGAGGAGGAGCAGCTGCACGTGCAGCTTCTGGAAAAGGAGGAGAGAGAGAACCTGAGGAAACTGAGGGACAATGAGATCAAGCTGACCCAGCAAGTCAGGGGCCTGAGCAAAATGATTGGTCAGATAGAATCCATGTGTCAGAACTCGAGTACAGCATCTGTAGAGGTAAGCGCTTCGGGAAAATTAATGGGAAAGTAAAGTAGTAACATAATATTTCAAGTCATACAAGAGAAAATGTTCTTTATTAACCTAAAAAACTCAGTTTGCGCCCAGACCGGTGTAGCTCAGTGGATAGAGCGTCGGCCTGTGGACTGAAAGGTCCCAGGTTTGATTCCGGTCGGGGGCATGTACCTTGCTTGCGGGCACAACTCCAGTAGGGGGCGTGCAGGAGGCGGCTGATCAATGTCTCTCATTGATGTTTCTGACTTTCTATCCCTCTCCCTTCCTCTCTGTAAAAAATCAATAAAATATCTTAAAAAAAAAAACAAAACTAAGTTTGCATACAAAAATAGTGTTCTGAAAGAATTAATATTCCATCTGGTATAAATAAAGAGACGGAGAGAAAAAACAGGGATACCCACCCAAACCAAGCTTGATGACGACTCCAGTTTCTCCTGTGCTTGCCTCTCTACAACTTGGCTTTGCCAAATATTCTAAGTTTAGTGAGCATCAACCATGGGCTGGACACAGTGAATATCTATTTTTCTTTATTGATTAAGGTATTACATATGTGTCCTCATCCCATCATTGTCCCCCAACACCTCACTTATGCCCTCACCCCCCTGTTGTCTGTGTCCATTGGTTAGGCTTATATGCATGTAGATAAATCCTTTGATTGATCTCACCTTCTTACCCCCACCCTCCCCTTCCTTCCCTCTGAGGTTTGATCTTCTGATGGATGCTTTTCTGTCTCTGGATCTGTTTCTGTTCATCAGTTTATGTTGTTCATTATAGTCCACAAATGAGTGAGATCATGTGATATTTATCTTTCTCTGAGTAGCTTATTTCACTTAGCATAATGCTCTCCGGTTCCATCCATGTTGTTGCAAATGGTAAGAGCTCTTTTTTTATCACAACATAGTATTTCATTGTGTAGCTGTATCTCAGTTTTTTAACCCACTCATCTGCTGATGGGCAGTTAGGCTGTTTCCAAATCTTAGCTATTGTAAATTATGCTGCTATGAACAGAGGGGTGCATATATCCTTTCTGATTGGTGTTTCTAGTTTCTTGGGATGTATTCCTAGAAGTGGGATCACTGGGTCAAATGGGAGTTCCATTTTTAGTTTTTTTTTAAGAAATTCCATACTGTTCTCTACAGTGGCTGCACCAGTCTGCATTCCCACCAGCAGTGCACAAGTGTTTCTTTTTCTCTACATCCTCACCAGCACTTGTCCTTTGTTGATTTGTTGATGATAGCCATTCTGAGAGGTGTGAGATGGTACCTCATTGTTGTTTTGATTTGCATCTCTCGGATGATTAGTGACTTTGAGAATGTGTTTATATGTCTTGGGCCTTCCTTATGTCCTCTTTTGAAAAGTGTCTGTTTAGATCCATTGTCCATTTTTCAATTGGGTTGTTTATCTTCCTTTTGTTAAGTTGTATGAGTTCCCTGTAAATGTTGGAGATTAAACCGTTATAGGTGATAACATTGGCAAATACGTTCTCCCATGCAGTGGGCTTTCTTGTTGTTCTGTTGATTTTTTTTTTTTTTCTTGTGCAAAAGCTTTTCATTTTGATGTAGTCCCATTTGTTTATTTTCTTTATAGCTTCCATTGCCCTAGGAGCAGTATCAGTGAAGAAATTGCTTTGGCATATGTCTGAGATTTTGCTGCCTATGGATTCTCTAATATTTTTATGGTCTTACATTTAAGTCTTTTATCCATTTTGAGTTTATTTTTCTGTATGGTGTAAGTTGGTGGCCTAATTTCATTTTTTTTTGCTTGTATCTGTCCAATTTTCTCAACACCATTTATTGAAGAGACTGTTTTGACTCCATTGTACATTCATGCCTCCTTTGTCAAATATTAATTGGGCATAGTGGTTTGGGTCAATTTCTGAGTTCTCCATTTTATTCAATTGATCTATATGCACACATTAAATATCTTCACAGAGCCCTGATGAAGTTAAATACTATCATGATATGTAATATAGGTGATCATTATCTACTAAATGGGGTTAGAATAGCTCTTATTTACTAACCCAGACCCAGGGCAGTTGGGTAATTTGCCTGTCAAATAGCTAGTAGGTGGTAGAACCCGGGTATATATGTGCTGAGCCCACATTTCTCACCACCTCTGCTCTACCGTTCTCCCAGGCTGCTGCCTTCTCCAGACTTCCTTAAACATAAGCTGTGGGAGCTATCTCCAGCTCCAGATCTCTTTCCTGAACCGGCTCCTCAAAATGCTACTAATTTAATGTCTTCCCAACAACCCACTCCAACTGTACACACAGGTGTAGTCTCAGCTCTCACTGTCCACTTATCTGTAGTTACCTCTGACTCCTCAAGACATTGGATAATGAAGCCAATAGTGTGGCTCCTTTCTCAGCCACAGGTTCTCTTGACAAAGTGATGATATGAAAAAAAAGAAAGAAAGGACATGCCCTGGCTCAGTGGTTAGAGTGTTGACCTCTGCATGGAAGGGTCATAGGTTCGATTCTGGTCAAGGACATGTATCTGGTTCCAGGTTAGATCCCTACCTGGTCAGGATGCATGCAGAAGACAACCAATGGAGGTGACTCTCTCACATCAATGTTTCTTTCTCTCTTCCTCTTCCTCCCTCCTTTCTACTCTCTCTGAAAATCAGTGGAAATAATATCCTCAGGTGAGGATTAAAAAGGAAAAAGGAAAGGACAAAGTAGTCTCTAATCATTTGAGAAACATCTTGTGTTCCCTAGAAGAAGCAGGGGATTTTTTTCCCTACCATAGGCATTCCCTCTCAAGCTGTCCTAGAGCTGTAAAAAGCAGGTTCTGTGAAATTTTCAAGGACTGTCTCCAACATGGATTCAGTCTTTGCTGTTGATGAAAGCGCACAAATACTAACCTTCTTTCCGTTGTACCCTCAGGAGATGAAAGAAGCCCTGGAAAGGTAGGTTTCCACACTGTGCTCAGCGATGTCAGATGCAGGGATGTGGTGCTGGCGAAACAGGTTGGGGCCAGAGTGGGGATGAGAGTGTCCATGCTGCTGGGACAAAAGGAGCAGGACATGCGGAGGAGATGGAGTGACACTCTGCCCTCTTGTAGGAGTGAACCACTGTTGCTTCAGTGTCCAGAGACCACCAGCACAGAGCTGAGCCTGTGCCGCATCACCGGGATGAGGGAGATGCTGAGGAAATTCCACGGTAAGTCAGCCTGATTTCCGGAGTGAGCTTCAGCTTCCTCTAACACAGTGGTTCTCAACCTGTGGGTCGCGACCCCTTTGGGGGTCCAACGACCCTTTCACAGGGGTTGCTTAAGACTATTGGAAAACACCTATTTCCCATGGTCTTAGGAACCAACACACCGCTCCTCGGTGTAGCAAAATGCAGCAATGTAGTTTACTGTTGTCATATGAAGACTGTTGCCCATGCTACACCACGATTCAAGACAAAATTTTATTTATTTGTAATTAGAAATAAATATTTCAAAATATATAATTACATATTGTTTTTGTGATTAATCCCTATGCTTTAATTATGTTCCATTTGTAACAATGAAAATACACCCTGCCTATCAGATATTTACATTATAGTTCATAACAGTAGCAAGATGACAGTGATGAAGTGGCAACGGAAATAATTTTATGGTTGGGGGTCACCACCACATGAGGAGCTGTCTTAAAGGGCCGCGGCATTAGGAAGGTTGAGAACCACTGCTCTAACAGAATATTCAGCGTCTGGGCACCAGGCTCTCAGTGAAGGCATCCCGAGCCAGCAGGGAGCACCGGCAAAGCTGGGCCACAGAGCATCTCTGTGCTGGAGTAGACGGGCACAGGTGGAATTGATGTCTGCCTGGCTTTGTCTTTTAACGATCCCTGGTCCTTCCTTTGTGGGTTTGTTTCATTGTTCTGCCTCTTCCACATACTCACACACCTCTTAGGGGTTTCTGCATTTCCACCCTGTCTTTTTGAGGACAAAAGCTAACACACTTAAATCCCAGCGAGAGAACATTTAAAGAACTATCCTTTCAGAATACTCTAGCCATTTAGACAGGCTAAGAATGAGAGAGGTCAGTGTTAGTTCTCGACATTGATGTTGACGTTCTGACTTTCAGAGGAAGGCCTAATCAACTTTGGACTCCATAGATCAATGGTTCTCAACCTTTCTAAGGCCGCAACCCTTTAATACAGTTCCTCATGTTGTGGTGACCCCCAACCATAAAACTATTTTTGTTGCTACTTCATAACTGTAATTTTGCAACTGTTCAGAGTCGTATCTGTGTTTTCCAATGGTCTTAGGCAACCCCTGTGAAAGTGTTGTTTGACCCCCAAAGGGGTCGCGACCCACAGGTTGAGAACCACTGCCATAGCTATTTGATAAGTGCCTACTATGTGCCTGGTACTAGGTTGTGAGGCCATGAGCATATTTATAATGGCAATAAGATCGATTTTGCTTTTGCTTTTGTAGGACTTCCCAGGAAATTGTGGAGAGGGACATTAATAATCACAGATATTTATTGATGACTAGAATTAGACCTATCAATAAAAGTATACATTGTATGATAAAAGGGACCTAATCCTATCTGGAGAGTAGATGAAAGTAGGAGGCCTTTTTCTTTAAAAAATTTTTTTTTTATTGATGTCAGAGAGGAAGGAGAGAGAGAAACATCAGTGATGAGAGAGAATCATTGATTAGCTGCCTCCTGCATGCCCCACACCGGGGATTGGTATGTGCCCTTGACCAGAATCCAACCCGGGATCCTTCAGTCCACAGGCCAACACTCATGTCCACTGAGATATCCGCTAGGGCTGGAGGCCTCTTTGGTAACATCCTTTCATGAGAGCGAGAGAGGAGTCTCTCACTGGTGCTCCTCATCAAAGGATCCCCGGGGTTGAACTACCTCCTATGCAGCTGCATGACACCATGAAGAATGCTAGGTTACTAGCATGTTTAGGAGTTACTATTCCAGCACTCGGTAACTTTGTAATCTTCGTCCAGCTTTCTAGCCTTTCTGAACCTAAGTTTTCTCTTTAATAAAAAAGTTAGAAAAACAATAATGCGTGCCATGATTACATGAGATAACGTACAGCAAAAGCTTGCTATCTAAGTAGGAGTTTAGTCAATGATAACTGCTTATATTTCTCTCCCGCTCCAATGGACAAACCAGAAGCAATCCTGGCTGGAGCAAATACAAACGACAAAGGGTACATCACCCTGTGTGGATAAATAGTTCTGAGTGTCACACTGTCTTGTGAACAAACAACTTCCATTCCATTACCGGAGACTCCTCTCTCCCTCTCCGACAGGCTAAATATCACTTTCCACACAACTGTCTTCTGTTTCCTTTCAGAAATGCATTCTCTCTTTTTTTTTGAAACAGTAAAAGGGCTCAGAGATGATTTTCTAAAAAAAAAAAAAATTAAAAAAAATCCCCACCATGCTCACCTAAGTTATATTTTTAAAAACTAGGACTGAATACTAAGAATTTAATTTATATTCCACATACATGGGGGGAGGCGTTCGAGAATATAAATGAGCCCTAACCGGTTTGGCTCAGTGGATAGAGTATTGGCCCGCTGATTGAAGAGTCCCAGGTTTGATTCTAGTCCAGAGCATGTACCGTGGTTGTGGGCTCAATCCCCAGGAGATGATGTACAGGAGGCAGCTGATGCATGTTCCTCTCTCATTGATGTTTCTATCTCTCTATCCTTCTCCCTTCCTCTCTCTAAAAAATCAATACAGCCGAAACCAGTTTGACTGAGTGGATAGAGCGTCGGCCTGTGGACTGACGGGTCCCAGGTTCGATTCCGTCAAGGACATGTATCTGGGTTGCCGGCACATCTCCAGTAGGGGATGTGCAGGAGGTGGCTGATTGATGTCTCTCTCTCAGAGATGTTTCTAACTCTCTATCCCTCTCCCTTCCTCCCTGTAAAAAATCAATAAAAAAATATTAAAAAAAATCAATACAAATCTTTTAAAAAAGAATACAAATGAGCTTTCATTCTTTCCTCCCCTTGCAGCAGATATAACTCTGGACCCAGACACAGCCAACGCCTACCTTGTCTTGTCCGAGGATCTGAAAAGTGTGAGATACGGGGGGATCCGGCAGAAGCTACCTGACAACCCGGAGAGGTTTGACCAGTCTGCGACCGTGTTGGGCGCTCAGAGCTTCACCTGCGGGAGACACTACTGGGAGGTGGAGGTCGGCAACAAGACGGAGTGGGAAGTGGGCATCTGTAAGGACTCGGTGAGCAGAAAGGGAAATCTCCCCAAGCCCCCCGGAGACCTCTTCTCGCTCATCGGCTTGAAAATTGGAGATGATTATAGCCTTTGGGTGTCATCGCCTTTAAAAGGTCAGCATGTCCGAGAGCCTGTGCAGAGGGTCGGTGTGTTCTTAGACTATGAGGCCGGACACATCGCGTTCTACAACGTGACAGACGAGTCTCTCATCTACAGCTTTCCTCCGGACTCCTTCGAAGAGGCGCTCAGACCCATATTTTCCCCCTGCCTCCCCAACGAAGGGACCAACACAGGCCCCCTCACCATCTGCTCCCTGAGCAGCTATGTCTGAGGGAGGTGCCCTGGGGTGTCCTCTGAGAATGAGGCCCAAGACCAACCGATGACTATTCATTTAAGATGACAAATGTGTTGATAGTATTGACATCAGGTGATCTTAAAAGTAAAGCTCCCCACCCCTAAAGAGTTTCCATTGACTTGAGCCTACAACCAACAGCCCAATCGGACCATCAGCTTCTCACACAAATAGGAGAAAGCCAATCCTGTCCTGTGTCTTTAACCAAATGTATCATCCAGACCGTCCCATGTACGCGCTGATCACGAAACATGTAGAGTTAGAACTAGCCCCTGTTACCCCTGAATCCCACGGCCATAGGCCAGTTTTATAAATATATATCATTTTTTTTCAAGTGCATTTATTTATTTGACTCGAAAACACTGCTGTTTGAATGTGTCTTGGTTCCATGTGCAGAGCTCTGCATGCTGATGCAATCCTAACCCCTCCAGGCTGGATGCATGGGTCCTCCCTTCCAGGGGTGAGGAGAGGGGCACCCAGCAGAGCCTCCTCTGAAAAGTCACTTTTCTTTCCTTCCCATGGGGCCTGGAGCACTTGCTGCAAATATGTGTGTGACTATCATTGTATCATTCATGCTCCCATAATCACAAAATGCGGAAACATCTGCTAACACATTCCAAGACGACAGAGCAAAGTCTCTACTCAATAAATCTATCGATGCTGTTAGTGCCAAGTTACCTTATTAAGCTTTATGGAAGGTTATCTTCTGTGCATTTTGCTATCTGCAATGAGCAGAAGTCTTTCTAAAAATTTTTATTGAATTTATTCAGGTGACATTGGTTTAATAAAATTATACAGGTTTCAAATGTATATGACATATTTTACTTATAACTATAATTTTTGTTTTTTGCTTAATCCCTTCACCTTTTTCACCCAGCCCCACACCCTAACTCCTCTGACAGTTGTCAGTACACTCTCTATAGGTCTGTTTCTATTTTATTTTTTGTAGAGGGCCCCCTAGGAAGGCACGTGGGCATTCTGTAATTATTGTCAGCTGAACTCAGTGGTGTCAGCAAAGCTATGCCCTGGGAACACGCCTTGCCAAAAGGGCAAGTGTGTTGTCAGCTTGACCTTCATTTCAGCCCATGGTGTGGGGAAGTGGGTTTTGATACCTAAATCCAGCCTAGTACCAGGAATCCTCAGGGCCTACTCAAGAATCCAAATAATCTCCTTTGTCTTGACCTTTTGGTAAAACTTTCTGGTATTTGGGGTATAAAATAAACATGCTGCATTGACTCTGGGTCACTGTCTCTTCATCAGAAGAGGGCAGCAGTCCACCCGGCCCCAGCTTTTCTTCCTATTTCTGTATCTTGTCTCTTTTATTTCTCAATCCCCAGCAGACTCTACTAAGGAATTGGACTCACTCTCTAGTAGTGCTGGACATGGAAGAGAGAGAAAATAGTTATATTTTGAGTTTATTTTGTTCATTAGATTCCCCATATGAGTGAAATCATACAGTACTTGTCTTTCTCTGATTAGCATAATACTCTCCAGGACCATTCATGCTGTCACAAAGGGTAAGATTTCCTCCTTTTTTAAAACCAAGTAGTATTGCATTGTGTCAATGTACCAAAGCTTTTTCATCCACTCATCTATTGACGGGCACTCAGGCTGCTTCCAAATCTTGGCTATCCTATCTAATAGAAGAGTAACATGCTAATTGATCATACCTCTGCTACACCCACAAGCCACGCACACCAACCAATCAGGAATGAATATGCAAATTAACCCAATCAAGATGGCTGCGGCCATGGAGTGAGCAGGAAGCTTGGGTTTCTCTGGCAATTGGCAATGAAGGAAGCCAAGCTTCCTGCAGTCCTGGCCTGCCCTGGCCTCCATGCAAGGCAACAAAATGTTTCAATTATAGAAGATAAATCCCAACAAAAATGGTGGCAGCCAGGAAGCAACCCTGGTCTGACTTGGCCTCTGCTCAAGGCTACAAAGTTTTAATTATAAAAGATAAATAGATCCCAGATACCAGGGCCTTCACTTGGGTCACCAGGGGGCATGGCCGACCTGCAAAGCACCACAGACCCCTTGTCCAGGCTGCCCCACACTCCAAGGGAACCCCCACCCTGATCTGGGACACCCTTCAGGGCAAACCAGCCAGTCCCCATCCATGCACCAGGATTCTAGCCTATCTAATAAAGAGTGATATGCAAATTGACTGTTATTCCAACACACAAGATGGCTTCCCCCATGTGGTCAAAGGTGGCTGCCCCCATCTAGACACAAGATGGCCACCACAAGATGGCCAGTAGGGAAGAGAAGTTGGGAGGGACCAGGCCTGCAAGGGAGGGCAGTTGGCGGTGATCAAGCCTGCAGGAGAGGGCAGTTAGGATTGACCAGGCCAGCAGGGAAGGGCAGTTGGGGGAGACCCAGGCCTGCAGGAGAGGACAGTTATGAGTGACCAGGCCTGCAGGGAGGGCAATTATGGGTGACCAGCCCTTCAGGGGAGGGAAGTTAAGAGTGACCAGGCCTGCAGGGGAGGGCAGTTAGGCATCAATCAGGCTGACAGGGAAGTGGTTAGGGGGTGATTAGACTGGCAGGCAGAAGCAGTTAGGGGCAATCAGGCAAGCAAGCAGTTGGGAGCCAGCAATCGGACATCCCTAAAGGGTCCCAGATCTGAGAGGGTGCAGGTTGGATTGAGGGACACCCCTCCACCCTCATGCACGAATTTTGTGCACTGGGCCTCTAGTTATAAATAATACTGCAATGAATATAGAGGTATAGATATTTTTTCAAAATGTTTTGGGTTTCCTTGGATATATTCCCAGAAGTGCAATTGCTGCATCAGAAAGCAGTTCCATATTTAAATTTTTGAGGTAACTCCACACTGATTTCCATAGTGGCTGCACCAATTTGCATTCCCACCCACAGTGCACAAGGATTCCCTTTTCTCCATATCCCTGCCAGCATAAATTTTGAAAATTAAATATCACTCTTATCATTAGATATTTCTTAAAAATATGACTTTTTAATCCCTAAATATATAAACAAGTACCTTCTAAGAGTCAGTGCCTGTTGTTAAATTACATTTAGCATATCAAAAATTTATATTCAATAAATGGTATTATTTAATGATATCTAATAAACATTTTATATTAAAAATTTCTCAGTTAGGGTTGTAATGTTCTTTAGTCTTCCAGCATCCAGGAATAATATAGGAACATGTAGGAACTGTATTTGTCTTGAAAAATATATTTTTGCCAAAACCGGTTTGGCTCAGTGGATAGAGCGTCGGCCTGCGGACTGAAAGGTCCCAAGTTCGATTCTGGTCAAGAGCATGTATCTTGGTTGCAGGCACATCCCCAGTGGGGGGCATGCAGGAGGCAGCTGATCGATGTCTCTCTCTCACTGATGTTTCTAACACTCTATCCTTCTCCCTTCCTCTCTGTAAAAAAATCAATAAAATGTATTAAAAAAATATACATATATATTTTTATTGATTTCAGAGAGGAAGGGAGAGGGAGAGAGAGAGAGAAACCTTAATGATGAAAGAGAAACATTGACCAGCTGCCTCCTGCACACCCCCTACTGGGGACGTGCCCGTAACCAAGGTACATGCCCTTGACCAGAATCAAACCTGGGACCCTTCAGTCCACAGGCCGACACTCTACCTACCCACTGAGCCACACCAGCCAGGGCATTGAAAACTATCATTTTTAATGGCAGTAATATTTTATGTCCTTGGTTCCCCTAACTTATTAAATTATTCCCTGAGGGTGGGCCATCGAGCTAGTTTTCCATTTGTAGCCACTACCAGCCACCCTGATGAACGACACGGGCGTATTTGTAGTGATTCTCCATCCATCTCCTCGGGCAGAGCCGTTCCTGGTGGGTCCCGCGGCACACGTTTGTAGCTGCGCGCCTGCCCACAGGTTTTCTGGCTCCACAGGAGGTCCGGAAGGTCTCACTCCCTGGCATTTCTACTCAGAAGCTGCAGAAGCACAGCCCGGAGACACAAAGAACACATTTGCCTCTGTCCCGCAGTCTGGCCAGCAGCGCGGCGTTTATTCCTAAGAAATCTCCCTGCGAGCCACGGGGGAGGAGCGCTTGGGCTTTAAAATCAAACAGGCCTTGGTCTGAACACTCACCTTCACAACATAACTGGCTCAGCTCCCACAAACTATCCCAGCGCTCCGGGCCTGGGCTCCTCTCCTCAAAAACTGCGAAGAATACAGAAAAGAGTGGATCTGTGTGCCTGCTGATTGGTTACTTCTCCCTGACCACCTTGGAGAGGGCGCTTGGCAATTTTTTAAAAATATATATATTTTATTGATTTTTTACAGAGAGGAAGGGAGAGAGATAGAGAGCTAGAAGCATCAATGAGAGAGAGACATTGATTAGCCACCTCCTGCACACCCCCCACTGGGGAAGTGCCGCAACCAAGGTACGTGCCCTTGACCGGAATCGAACCTGGGACCCTTCAGTCCGCAGGGCAACGCTCTATCCACTGAGCCACACCAGTTTCGGCGTATTATAGCTTTCTTACGCACAGCAGCACAGAACCAAGTTTTGTGAGGCCTAAAGCTTTTGCAGCCCAGCTGGTGTAGCTCAGTGGTTTGGAGCACCATCCTGTGCACCACGAGGTCCCTGGTCTGATTCCTGGTCAGGGCACATGCCTGGGTCTCAGGCTCCAGTAGGGAGTAGGCAGGAGGCAGCTGATAGACACTTCTCTCTCATTGATATTTCTATTCCTCTCCCTCATTCTTCTTCTTTAAATGAAAAACAAAACAAAACAAAATTCAAGCTTATGCAAATGAGGAAAGTCATCTTTAAGAAAAATAATTAAAAATTACGAATTTTAACCTTAGGTCAGAATTTAGAGGGTCTCAGACAATGAAGGGGCCTGATACTTGTTTAACTAGTTTCGTGGTACGTCTGCGTATGGGTTAGCCAGATGCAAGGTGAGGTGACAAGGCAGTAAAACCAAAACTCTGGGTTCAAATCCTGGCTCCACCCCTAACTCTACAGCACTGGGCAAGGTGCTTCATCTTCGTATCTCAGTTCCTTCATTGGTAAAATGTGGTTGAAGATACTGCAGACACACGGATCGGTGCAGCAAATGACATAACCCTTGCACTTACTATAGAACACCACCTAACTTAAGGTTAATTGCTCAACAGATGTTAATTATGTATTAAGAGTTCTTCCCTAAGCTGTAGCAATAACGTTAGCAGGACTCTGCATTTTTGTAGACCATCTTCTGCAGCATTTTCCATGGTGCTGACCGTGAACTTACATGGAATTCAGCAATAGCCTCTCCTAGTCTTGCTCTTGCCCTCATGTCCTGGTTTCAATCCTCGATGGGAACTCTCCCTCCAGTTTTTCTTTTTTCTTTTTTTTAAAAAAATATATTTTATTGATTTTTTACAGAGAGGAAGGGAGAGAGATAGAAAGTCAGAAACATCGATGAGAGAGAGACATCAATCAGCCGCCTCCTGCACACCCCACAGTGGGGATGTGCCTGCAAGCAAGGTACATGCCCCCAACCGGAATCGAACCTGGGACCTTTCAGTCTGCAAGCCAATGCTCTATCCACTGAGCCAAACCGGTCTTGGCTCCCTCCAGTTTTTCCATAGCCTCAAAACACAGTGCTGATCCTTCCGGCTTCCTAATTCTAATCCTCACTCCTTATCTCTTCGGAGTTTTTCCTAAAAATTCTTGAGCATTTCCAATATTGCCTTTTATTGGACTCGATGACTCTTTTTCTTCCTTTCTTCCTCTGGCGTATATCTAAAGAACTGTTCGACTCAGTGCAACTTTTATGAGGCATTTTAAAGAGTAACTGTTCAATGCGTTGTCTCTTTTGAGGTGTCAGAAATGTTTGCTAAGACAGTCATCCCAGCTTCTGTCCAGCTTTTCTCCCCCTCCCTCCCCTGGATGTAACCTTGGCCCGCTCCCTCCCTCTGCTCCCCTTACAAACAGTGGTGTATGGCAGTTCTCAGCTGGAAGAAAAAAGCTGGGACCTCTCTTTTGCTGGAGAGACAGTGATGCAGAGCTGATGCAGGTGTTTATTTTATACCCCACATACCAGGAAGTTTCACAAAAGTCAAGACAAAGGAGATTATTTGCATTCTTGAGTGGGCCCAAAACCTATTCATTCCTGGTGCTTGACTGGATTTACATATCAAAGCCCACTCCCTGACACCTGGGCAAAGATAAGAAAAGTCACTGCTGAGAACACCTCTGCCCTTTTGGTAAGATGTGTCTCCAAGATTGGGCTTTGCCTGTTGCCTCGGTGCAGCTGACAATCATTAAGGAAGAATGCGCATGTGCCTTCCCAGGTGCTGTCCACACCCTCTCTATGCCGTATTCCAAACTAAGACGACCATAGAGGTGGCATTTAAGGTCTGATGGCAACATCCTCTGGTTCTGTTTGGCTTTGCCTGTAGACCATGACATGCGTTCTACATACAAAGGGAAGGATGATAAGTTTGTACAAGCCAATGGAACCTTTCCACTTAAAAAAAATAAATAAAAAATATTTTATTGATTTTTTGCAGAGAGGAAGGGAGGGAGAGAAAGTCAGAAACATCGATGAGAGAGAGACATCGATCAGCCGCCTCCTGCACGCCCCACAGTGGATATGTGCCCGCAAGCAAGGTACATGCCCCCAACTGGAATCGAACCTGGGACCTTTCAGTCCGCAGGCCGACGCTCTATCCACTGAGCCCAACCAGTCTCGGCCCTTTGCACTTTTTTCCAGTAATGTTTCACCTTGGGCCATTCCCTCCACCTCTTCGCAGTGAGATGTTTCCCTTAAGATGTCTGTTAGTAGAGGGAAGCTTTGCCGTGAGTCAGGTAGTTAATTTATCAATGGATGTATTTTAAAGTGCTTTATAGCATATGCTTTGTAAGCTAATTTAGAATAAAAATCGATGCAGTGAAACTTGGTTCTTAATGACACCTTTTATGGCCCGATGTTGGCTGCCCTTCAGAACTCATCTTCTATACACATACGTATATACAATTGATATACAAATAGCTGAAAACACACACACACAAAAAAAAACAAGCTTCCTTGTCTAACAAAGAATTCCATCAAGCAGAGGGTTGCTCTTAACTCCATCCCTGACATATAAATTGTTTTCTGCTGTCCTTAGCAGGATGATTGCTTTGAGAAAGGAGGTTTGTTGCAATGTAATGATAATAGCTGTAACAATGAAAACAAATCATTATAGCACTTACTTTTTGCTCAGGACTGTCCTAAATGCTTAAATACAAGTACTAATTTTATCCTCAAAATGATCCAGAGAGATAGTTACCATTATTACCTCCTATTTCCTGATGAGAAAGTAAAGTACAGAGAGGTTCAGTAATTTAACCAGGTTCACAGAGCCAACAAGTAGTAAAGATAAAATTTGAACCTAGGTGGTCTGGCCCATGTGTGCAATTTTTAACTATTTTAGTTACAGAATAAAATACATCCTTTACATCCTGAATATACAAAGCTGTATTTATTAACTTTTCGGGAATTGGATGGGTAATTAGATTATTTTCTTGCTAGAGGCCTGGTGCATGAAATTCGTGCACTGTCCCTCAGCCCAGCTTGCACCCTCTCCAATCTGGGACTCCTTGGGGGATGTCCACCTGAGATTTAGACCCGATCCCTAAGATCAGGTCTAAACTGGCAGTTGGATTTTCCTCTCACAATCTAGGACAGCTGGCTCCCAGCCGCTCGCCTGCCTGCCAGTCTGATCACCCCCTAACCACTCCCCTGCCAGCCTGATAGACACCTAACTTTTTTCCCCTGCTGGCCTGGTCGCCTCTAACTGCACTCCCCTGCCGGCCTGGTCACTCCTAACTGTTCTCCCCTGCAGGCCTGGTAACCCCCAACTGCCCTCCCTTGCTGGCCTCATCACCCCAAACTACCCTCCCCTGTTGGCCATCTTGTGGCAGCCATCTTTGACCACATGGGGGTGAGCACCTTGTGTGAGGGCATGAGGTTCTATCTGCATATCACCTCTTTATTATATAGGATTAGTGCCTGTAGGGGAGAGGCACCCAAAAGAAGAATCTGTGGAAGACACGGGATCTCCTTACTAGTCCCTGAGTACTCTACTGCTGGGAGCAGATTTCATGTTATACACCTCTTCTCATCTCTACCAGTTCCCTTTCACTTTATGGACAATATTTTTGACTCTGCATTGGGGGGTCAGAGCCTCACCCTTTTCCTGGAAGCTTGGTCCTCTGGGGACCGTAATGTGGCTTTTAACCCAGTGGGTGATCACCAGAGCTAAGTGCTTAGATAAGCAAGCTCACGGAGTTATGCTGAGCCACTGCTTTCAACCTTCTCTGATGCGTTTGGGAGGTCAAGGCAAAGAGAACACCTTTGGCTTGAAGGATTTTTTATGCATATGTATTTTCTTTGTAATAAGATTATACTCTTTGGGATAATGTGTCCCAGGTGGAAAATAATTTCTTCCACTTATGAAACATTCAGTATAGGCCAGGTACTGTGCGTAATAGTTACACTACCATTGAAAATGTAAAGACATTGCCTAAAGCCACACACTTAAGGGAACTGGATACATACCCAGCTCTGCTAATTCCAAAGCCTATTTTTTTTTAAAATACCGGACTATCTCAATGGAAATTAGTGAGGTGAAGGGCCAGTTTGCTCAATGGAGCATTTGACTTTGAGTGACACTGTGGTACATGAATGTAGAAAGAACAGTGAGTCCTTTGGCTGCTAGAGACAGAAAGTCAGTCCTTTTGACACGTTGGGGCTGGAGGAAGGAGTTTTAAAGCAATTGTCATCTACATAACAGCTGAAATTGTAAGACAGCACCGTTCTATTCTAGTAAAGACTGAAGATCAAGAACATAGGGTCAAGTACTGAGATTTAGGAAAAAAATAAATCAGTATAGCTTAAAAAACAGCAGAGCCGAAGAAAGGAAGAGTTTCAAACAAGGGTCTATTGAAATTTCATTTGAATCAAGATAAGTCATTGAAATACTGGACCACTTTAGTATTTTATTGTATTAAATTGGTTCATAAATAATTTCCATGAGGAAAAGAAATAGGTGGGAGGGAATAAGATGTGATAATAGACTCCATTATTTTTCTTCCCATGTTTAAGTTCCTTTCTTTTCTTTCTCCTTTCTGCATTTAGTTGACCAACTCAGGTAAAATAAATGTACTTTACTTAGTGGGGGCATAACATGTAAGATCTTAAAATGACAGCAAATGTTAATGATAAAACAAAGTATTATAGTAAAATGTCATATTCTTGGTTATTAAGTCACCAGAGGATACCACTGACATTTCAAGCCAAAGGTCAGACCTCTGGATCCTGAAACAACCAATAGTTTCTCAGTAGGGCTGAGGATTTGCCCATTGGCGGATGGAAATGTCCATCAGAATGTTCTTGACCACCTGGTATAATTGGATGAAGTGTCAACATTTTGGGACACACACGTTTACCT
>PVJN01014984.1:0-45386 GCA_004026805.1 Lasiurus borealis | reverse complement strand
TATTTTAATTATGATGTGTCTTGGTGTAGTCCTCTTTGGATTCCTTTTATGTGGGGTTCTGTGTGCTTCCTGGACTTGTAAGTCCATTTCTTTCACCAGATGTGGGAAGTTTTCAGTCATTATTTCTTTAAATAGATTTTCAGTATCTTGCTCTCTCTCTTCCTCTGGCACCCCCACAATTCTGATGTTGGTACGCTTGGAGCTGTCCCAGAGTCTCCTTACATTATCTTCACACTTTTGGATTCTTTTCTCCTCTTGCTTTTCCAGTTGAGTGTTTTCTGTTTCTTTATATTTCAAATTTTTGACTTGATTCTTGCCTTTCTCTAGTCTGCTGTTAGGATTCTGTATATTTTTTATTTTAGTCAGTGTCTCTAGTTGGTCCTTTTTCATCTCCTCTTGGGGCTTTCTAATTTTATGCATCATCTCTAGCATCTCTAGTCGGCTCTTTTGTATCTCTAGTAGGCTTTCGCAAAATTTATCCGCCTTTTCTACCATATTTTTGAGAGACCTTATAAGCATGGTTTTGAACTCTATATCCAGTCTTTTTTTTCCTCCATTTCTTTTGTTTTTGATCCCTTCCCTTGTTTTGGCATTTTCACTTTGTCGGGGAAACTTTTTTATTTGCAAGACCACAGAAGCCTCTGTTGAGCTTGGGATGGGTGGAGTCTCAGGGCTTAAGGGACCGCCTTGTCTTCCAGTCGGCCCCGCCCTCCACGGCCCCTGAGTCTCACGTGACTGGGTAATCGCTGGAGCAGTCCTTGTGCGCGTGCGCCCGCAGTGCCTCTAGACCGCTGCCTTTCCAGCTCCCCTGCTCCCCAGGACCACACGAGTCTAGGTCTCCAGGGTTTCGCCCGAAACAGGGGCCCAGTGGACTCAGAAGTGGTGCAGTTGGGAGGGTCTGTCTCCTGCCCAGTAGCAAAAGCCAGCGGCAGAATCAATCTGTCCTCAGTGTGGCGCCAGCGCCCTGTGTGTGTGCGTGCGCGCCGCGCGACTCCCCTAAATTTCCGTGCACTTCTCCCTTTTCACAGTCCAAACTCCCCCCGTATGAGTTTCAGCTGGATCTGGGGTTTAGTGTTGTAGGATAAGGGGTTCAATGCCGTTGGGAGTCTCCGTTTCCCTCCCGTCAGAGAAAGCCAGCCAGGTACTCGGGCACCCGCTCTCTCAGCACGCGCGTCTCCGTACCTCAGCTTTTTGCAGTTCCTCTGGGTGTCTTTGAGCCCCTCTTTCCTTCTAGCTGTAGAACTTCCACTCAGCCAGCTTTCCTGTGGTTCTGGATGATGTCTGTTCTGTCTTTTAGTTGTAGTTTTGAAATTGTTGTGCGAGGCAGCAGTATAGGTGTTTACCTATGCCGCCATCTTGGCTCCTCCTATACAGATAAATTTCTTATCTCCATTTCATTTCTCTCTTCTTCTGGAGAGTTCTCATTTTTCATTTGGGGGTTGTTTCTTTGTACCCTCATTTTGGCTGTTTGTTTGGGTTTGCATCTATGTATTAGGTTTATCTACTAAGCCTCTCAAACTCTAGTGCTGGATAGTGTCAAGTGCTGCTTCTGACTAATAAGATCGGCAAAGACTCTAAGCCTCCAGAGATCACCTCTGTCTACCAACTGATAAGATTCACTCTTGAATATCCCTCAGGCAATCCTCCACAAGTGTGGTTGGTGAGTGTTTTTTTAACAGGGTGAGGCAACTGCTTTTGCCTTGAAGCTAATTGTTATTCTCAGTCTCTCTTTTTTAAAAAAAAAAAAAATTTATTCATTTTTTTTTTGCAGAGAGGAAGGGAGAAGGATAGAGAGTTAGAAACATCGATGAGAGAGAGACATCAATCAGCTGCCTCTTGCACGCCCCCTACTGGGGATGTGTCCACAACTAGGATACATGGCCTTCACCGGAATCGAACCTGGGACCCTTCAGTCCGCAGACTGATGCTCTATCCACTGAGCCAAACCAGTTTCAGCTATTCTCAGTCTCTTAATGGGCCTCAGAAACTCCTTACATCGGATAAGGTGTTTTCCAATAGGGTAAATCAGTGGTTGGCAAACTCATTAGTCAACAGAGCCAAATATCAACAGTACAATGATTGAAATTTCTTTTGAGAGCCAAATTTTTTAAACTTAAACTTCTTCTAATGCCACTTCTTCAAAATAGACTCGCTCAGGCCGTGGTATACTGTGGAAGAGCCACACTCAAGGGGCCAAAGAGCCACATATGGCTCACGAGCAGCAGTTTGCCAACCATATGGGTAGGTCAACTGTCTTCCCCCCAGGCAAAGCTGTCTGCATAATAAAATGATCTCTGTAGCATGAAAGAATGACTTAGCATAGGACACTGGGGTGTCTACTTTTAAGCTCTAACTCCTAAGATCCTGATTCTGGCTTCTGCTCATACAGCTCCAATCCACTCTGCCCTCCCTCTGCTGGAGTGCAAAGTACACTGCAGTGCATCAGCTTCAGTTGTGCATTGGCTCTTTAAGAGGGTGCCTGTATTTCCAGCCATCTCTGCCTGGCAGATACCAATCTGAATGCTTTTCACATTCAGATGTTATATGGGTACCCCTCTCAGTTCTAGTGCTGTTTAGGGGTCCAGCTTGGGGATTTGATCCGAGTTCTCAGTGGTAACCCCTCATAGCTAAGATATCTCTCTGGAACTTCAGTTGCTATCTATGGGAGCCCAGCCAGTCCTTTCATGCCTTCGCCCCTCCTACCAGTCTCTATGCAGTCTCCACTTCCCATCCTCAGTTATCAGGTTTCTCTCCAGCGAGTCTTCTGTTGATTATTCAGGAAGTTTTTCTGTATTTTAGTTGTAATTCCAGTTTGGTCTTTCCAGTGTGTCCATACAGCATCCACTTACTCTGATGCCATTTTTAATCTCCCTCAAATCATTCTTAAAGATTTGCATTTAGGAAAAGGGTTTATGCTCTGGTGTGCATATACAAGAATCTAAGGATCAAAGCCCAAGGGAAGGTGGTGGCAGAGGAACTGGCTTTAAAACAATTGGATGGATTTCTTACAAGGTTGTGTTGAATTTGAGAAGACAGCTATGTAATAGCTAGATCACAGGCCAGCCTTGTGAATCTGTACCCCATATCTGTATGATGAGCAGAGTGTGTGTGGCAGAAACATAAGTATGGTCAGAGTACAGTGAAAATCAAGGAAGTGCCTACTACTTTTTGGGGTAGGAAGCAGGGAAGGGGCACTTTGAAGACACTGGCAATGTTTTATTTCTTGACTTTTTGCTTTTAATAATACCAAGCTGTGTACCATCCTGTGTATACTGAGCTTACTAAAAATTGCGTGCTGGTTTCACATGCAGCTTTGGAGAACAATACTAAAGAGGTCTGGAGTGTTCCAGGACAAGTTCGAGGCTGGCAAACAGATAATGTCATATTCCCCCTTTAGATAGCAGAGCAACTCACAGAGCTGGCAACACCAAGATGCATTCCTATGACAATGGCATCTGCTGAGAAAAGACTGAGGGAAATTACCCAAATATTTCCACAGCCTTAAAACTTCTGTGTGGTAACACTGCCATTGGTCACTCAAAGTAGTTAGTTCATCAACATCAGAAAGAGAGACCTCCGAGGAACAGATAAATTCCGTGCTCCTCACACTTGAGCTTTCTGTCTAGAGAGCAAGTTCATGGTTGTACTATCCTATTGCTGACAAGGCTGGCAGACACTGCTCCTTCCCTAGAATCTTTGTACTTGGCACCACCCCAACCTGGTGGGAACTCAACGTGGGCCTGTAGTGGACAGGCTCATTGTGCCAATGTGTGCTCAAATTACTCTGAATGCCTGAGTATCAGGTGGTAACTTTGCACTATTGTTGGTAAGCACAGAGGAGACCAAGGACCAGACATCCCATCTGTATAGGGCAAGACATTCTGAAATGCATCGGCTTTAGCACAGGCCTGACCTTCATACTCACGTGTTTCTCATTATGAGTTTCTATTAAGAAAGATCTGTTGGAGAGTCAGGTGGGTGAGAAGTTTATAGTCCTTGAGAAGAACCATTGTCACAGATATTAACACAAATAAGTGAGGAGTATCAGTATAGCACCAGATGTTGAGAGACACAGCTTGGGGAATGGAAATAGGGGTTAGAGGCAGGTTAAGATGGAGTGCAGGGGACTAGAAGCTGCTACACACTACAGAAGCCAGAAATCGCTGCCATACTTAACCGTCACTTAGGAAGTCCTGATACCTCAGTCTTGTTCAACCATCCTGGAGATACAAACTGACTAGGAGAGAGTGAGCAGCAGTTTCTATACTCATAGCTAAGGCTGTGGCTCATTTTCTCTGCTTTATGCAAGAAGATGCCTCTAATGGTGTGTTCATGCCCTTTTCCCCTGCTGCCTATTAGGACAATGTGCTGGACTGGGAAGAGGCTGGTAAGATCCATGAGTTCCAATCCTGCCTATCCCAGAAATAACCACTGGCATAGTGGTTTAACATCCAGGGTCACTTCTGCCCTTCCCTGAGTGTTAATTGGTATTGTATAGAGGCACTTTTGGTTGTTCTATGGATGGGAGTAGGAGTGAAGACTGCACTGACATTTAGAGGGTAGAGGCCAAGGGTGTTAAACATCTTGTAATGGAAAGAACTATACTTTTCCAAATGCCAGGAACCCTCTCATTGAGAAACCTCTCCAGAAAAGTTTCTGAAGGACAACTGAGGCTTCTTAGCTACCCCTTGGCCTAATTACTTAAAGAGATACTTTCACCTTAGTCTAAGGACCCAGCTGATTATGCCCAGCATGTCCATCTGCTTTTAGCTGAATAATACCTGCCCTCCTTCGCTTTCCCCTTTTTACAGATAAGTGTTCCATAAGTCCCCCTGAGTACTGACTGCCTCCTTCTCTAATATTTCAATAGGTTTGTGGAATATTAACTGATTCCTTTACTTTATTTTTTTATTTCTTTACTTTCATAATTAATTTATACAGACTTTAGAGCTCAATGCTAAAAATGTTTCTTTAGCTTTGGCTTTTACCCAACCTCTGTTAATTAAAATCAGTGTCTGTCTCTGTCCTGTCTATACTATGGCTTGCCTGTGGATCTTCCCTGAAGAATGTGGGGTGCGTGTCTTGTCCATGCAAGGATGGGCTGCTAAATGAGGCATGCACATTCCTCCACCCTCTGCCCTTAGCATGCATTAGTGGTAGGATCAGAATTCTAGTGTTAAGATATCAGCAGAGCTGCAAAGAAACAGTTGTTATGGTGAGTGGAAAGAGAACAAACATCACCAGACTACCTCCGGACACTGTCTCCAGCCAGGCCTGAACTGCTGCACGGCGTATGGAGAGAAGGTCAGGCACTGAATTTAAAACAGATGATAAATACAAAATTACACAGGAATAAGTGTTTCCAGTGAGGAGAGTTGAGGGCAACCCTAAAGTCCAAAACAAAAGGGAAACTAAGATGATGTTATGGCCAGGGGCCTACCCAGAACTGACAAGGGTAACAGTCCAGGAGAGGAAAGAAAACACAGGGAACAGAGGGAGGGGCAATACAGTTTCAAGGCTGCAGAGATAGCTCTAACTTGCAGGGCAGTGTTACACTGTCCCAGGTTAGCTGGGTCTCTTTCTTCCAGTCCTGCATAGATTCTAAGTCTATAAAAAAAAAAAAAGAAAGAAAGGAAAAAAGAAAGAAAGAAAGACTTTAAAATTGATTTTTAGAGAGAAGAAGGAAGAGGGAGAGAGAGAGAGAAACATTGATGAGAATGAAACATCAATCAGCTGTCTCTTGCATGACCCCTACTGGGGATCAAGCCCGAAACCCCAGCATGTGCCCTAACCAGGAATTGAATTATACAACACCCAGTCAATTGAGCCCTATTAGCCAGGATGCTATTGCTGCAGAAATAGTTTAATGAGGTTGTTTTTGTCGATAGGTGAAGATTTGGGGCAGAGGAGAATCAAATGATCCCATCGAAGGCTGTTTCATGAATACAGTGACCACACCCTTGTATACTCAGAGACTTGCATGGTGTGTGGTTCTCCATCAGTTCCCAACAGAAAGAGACAGAAGTTGATGATCTGTATTTGGCAGATGGGTATGGGAAAGTCAGAAGGTGTGAGAATGACATGGCAGCTGACATAGCCCTCCATTTCTTTTTTCTTTTATTGCTTGCTATTCCTTAAAAGAATCCAGAATAAGGTTCATCTTCATCCTACTGTGGAACACAGATAATCTTGCCTACAACTTAGAGCTAAGTATTAGAAATTAAGCTAAATACTTAGTCTCCTTGATACAAATTTCTTCTTAAAACTTCATTTCCATTCAAACTATGCTTCCCTTGCCCCCATCCTGCCAATGCACATTCATACCTAGACACACTCCAGAATATTCTTTCAAGTGGAGAAGGAATAACCCTGCCTAGTAATATGAGGGAAAGAAAGCAAATTCTCAGTTTCTTTAAGATCAAGTTTCATTTTTCTATTTTGCTTTTGGGGAGAAGTTAGCCCACAGAGAACTTTACATATTCTCACACAAAAGCCCAGGGCAGTGGCCACCATTAATAACAAAAAAAAAATGAAATGTTCTGGCAGCTCTTACATTTGATTAAATTGATGGTTTTGGCCCTGACAGAAAAATCCTCTGCAGCAAGGAAAGGGGGTGCAGACACAGAATATGTTCCTAGAGTCATCAGGTCCTTGGATCCTGAAGCAGTTACCTCTAGAAGTGGAGAACTCAGAGGTTGGTACCATTCGCTCCTCCTCCTCTTTCTCACGAACATGTGTCCAGTGCACATCAGCCTGAATTTCCAAGGGATCAGTTGCATTTATGATCTGCTGTAGCCTCTGGCTCCCAGCTACTGCACCAGGTTCAAGGAAGATGAGAAAGGGAGAGATGATGGGGAAGAAGAAAGGAGAAAATAAACAGTCAAGGGAAGGAGGGAATGAAACACCACAGGAAAGGAAATAGAAGAGTTACCATATTTGTTAGGATCAGTTTGAATCAGAAAGAGGCAAAAATTGAGAATATGTGGGCACATGCAAACACACAGACAAGGGACTTCTACTCATCTAATTTGATGTAGTCATTTCAAGTTTCACATACACTTAATTTCAATGAGATTTATACATTCAACTTCAATTCAGAAAGAACTTTCTTTTCTGATGTTCTTCTTGAATTAACTGCATTCAAGGGACGCAAATGCCAAATTAGAAAAAAAGAACAGATTACAACTGGTCCCTGAGGGCATCTTTCCAGAGGTCATGAGTTCTGAGCTGTTATCCAGTATAGTGGGAGATCCCCGAGGATGCACATTCATGCTTTTTCTGTTGGTCTTACAGCAAGGTGCTTACTGCCACCTGCCATGCTTCCTTCCCTTTGAGAGTTGAGTCAAGAGAGAGGTAGAATGGGACAGTGCCATTCTGCCATGAACCAGCCAACTCACATAGGATAGAAATGTACTTTCTTGGTACTTTAGTTTTTTATCTTCTGGAGCTAGCGAGAGAAAAAAAAAAATTCCCCATCCATTTTATAAAAGGCCTCGTGCTGCACACACAGGGGTACAGCAATGGGAGAAGATGAAATTAGGAGAGGCATGGTTGGAGAGGAAGCAGAGCACCATCCTGTAAATTCCCAAAGCTTTGGAAGTACATGGTAGTATTTTCTGAGGTGAAAGTCCTTTGTCTTTAAATTCCATTTGGTCACAAGACCCAGTTTCTCAGCTAAATGAGAACTCACCAGAGTCCCTCTTTTATTCTTGCTGTCAGAGCCCAAGGGATCTGCATGTGGCTCTGACCTGTGGGATCCCTGTAATCAGTGCTTGGACCAGGCCATATAGTTGGGTTAAAATAAAGGAACAGCCAGGAACATTGGAGAAGGGATACTATAGAAGGGAGGATGGCTTTTCAGGCAGCAAGAGCAGGTGCCACCTGATCTGAAGGACTCTGTCATTCCTTATGGGAACCTGCTCTCAACAATCTAACTGTATCATCTGCTTTGGCTTCATCACTATAAAGACAATCTATTAATTTACAAGCAACAGAAAATGTGATATAGGCAGAAAGCTATGTTAAACAAAGAGCTGCAGGTCACTAGATTCACAAACATTTTTAAGGCCAGTTAGTCTGTATGGTGCTGGATGGGGCTGAATCACAGCAAAGTCACCAAACAGACTGAATGTCTTAGAGAAGATAAGTTAAAGAGAAAAATGTAGGGCCTCTTTTCATCCTCCTGGCAACAAAAGAAAGAGAGTGAATCTTCTCCCTGAAGCCTTGAGGATTTATTTGCCATCACTTTTCTTTCCCAGGGAAATATTAAAAGGCACCATGCAGGGAGGTTCTGGACATCTGAACCACTGCTGGGAGTTGTGATGTGATGTGAGGCTTTCTGCATTAGAGAAGAAGCCAGTCTTAACTGGATGAGGGGCGCTTTCAGCAGAATGTATGAAGGGCATTGATGGTGCCACATTCAATAAGGCTGCTTCTGGAGTCTTCTATGATTTCTTCTTGAATCTCTGTCTCATGAGCTATTTTATACATAACCATTCATGAAGACTGGGCCCAGGGATATGTGCCAAAGCCTGTCAGTGCAGCTCTGTAACACAGATATTTTCATGTGGGACCTGCTCTTGGAGGCAGATTGTAAATGGCTTCCAGGGAGCCAGGGTAGAAGGCGGGCAAGAGGCATGTACCCAAATCTTCTTTCTTTGACAGACACTGGAGCCACTGGCCTTATAGTTCTCTGGCCCAGGGGCAATACTCCCCTTCTACAGAAGGGGGAATCAGACACGAATAAGCACAGCAACAAGAATCTCATGTGGGGATAAACAGGGAGAAAAGAGAAGAACAAGAGTTATCTTCAAGTGCAAGGCAATAATGTCCTGTCATTGTCTACACAGGCACCGAAGTCCACTGCTCAAGGCACACAGGTGTTGGCAGAATTTGCTGATATGTGTTTCTCTATTTAAAGCCTATTCCCTGGTCCTGATGCCAGGTTTAGGTCTGGGAAATTAAGTCTGTGTAAGGGAAGGCAGAGCTAAATGCTCCTGTAAAGGAAATAGGCAGTGATCCTAAGCCATGTCTGGGGCCACTGAACATATTAATCATCAAATGGAGATAATGGCATCAGAAATGATACAAACAAAATACCTTTCCCCCAAAGAGCGATGAACATGCTCAATCCCTATGACTAGCCGGGATATAAGGCCAGTCATGGGCCATATGCTAGAGACACAGCATATGGAAAAAAAGAACCCAGTATCAGGTTCCTGGCCCAGGGCCTGCCTCTTTTTGTACATAAAATTGAGTAAGGAGGGAGGGGCAGTGTTACCTGGTGGATCCTACTTTAGCAGAACCAGGTAGAGAGAAATTCCTTATAGAGCCTGAGTGCATGTCCTGCCTCTGACAGTTCATGCTGATGTAGGCACCTCAAGGTCATGTCAGCAAATGCTTTCTTTCTGCCTGCTGTGCCTAATCAGCTTGGGGTCTTACAGCGACACAACCTCCCGAGACTACTCAGTAATATGCATCCTGGCTGGTAGGTCTCTGTGTCTGGCCAGCACTTGGTCCTTGCTGTGCCAGAGAGAACAGACTCTGGAATGGATGGGGTAACTGAACCATCTAATGCCAATTCCACGTGCCCAGGCTGTCTAGAACTGACTGCTCTTCTGATGGTTTGGAGGAATTGGTGCTCATTATGTCTCCTGGGAGTCTACAGGAACTCAGGTCTCTATCTCCGTTTTCTTCTTTACAACCTATCAGCCAGGAGAGGGAAAGAATGACCCTCTCTTATAGAGGTAAAAAGGAAGCCCAGCAAGTTCTTCCTTATTTACTCAAGGAAACACAGAACCAGATATAGGGACAGAGTTGAGACATATTGAGTCCAAACCAAGAGAACATTTCAGAGCCAATCAGACCAACTTGATGCTAAAACTGATGCTCATTCTCGGACACTGGATCAAACATGCTACTATATATCATTGACTAAATACTATTCAGTGGGCCCCCAACTCACAGCTCCCTCCTCAATGAGGTTCAATCTTTGCAGCCTGCAATATTGAGGATTAGGTGTTAGGGAAATCCTGTACAAAGCTAAATTCCCTTTATTCATTAAAATAAACCTCATTCGCTGAAACTAACGAGGAAAAAAATAGAAAATGAGAAGGAGAGGAGAATAAAGAACCTAATTTGGCCTTCTACCATCCAATTTCAACTCAGAACATGCACAAGGGACACCATTTCCACTTTCGATGGTCTTCTCTGCCCCTGTATCTAAGTTCATAGAGAGACAGGAAGGATGTCTCTGGGGCTCTGTGGAAGCACGTCATGTGACTCCAGCCAAAGAAACCTCTCATGCTCCGGCATAAAACAGGTTGCTTCAGTGACAGACAGGGTCCGAGATAGGGGAAGAGATTGCTTTCTGACCTTCACTAGACTCTTCCTCTTCCTCTTCCTCATCAGAGTTTTCCTCTCCCTCCACCTCGTCGTAGTCCTCCTCCTCATTGTCATTGTTAGGCTCGTAGCTCTTCAAGGCATCCAGTTCCTCTTCACTCTTTCCTTTTAAAAGAGCATGGATCCTCACAGCTTCCTTCCAAGGAACACCACCCAGGTCTGAGGTGGGCAGTGAAGGTTCCTCCTCCTCCATCTCAGACTCAGAACTGCTGTGGGGAAACAATCACACAACCAAAGTGAAGGAATGACAAAACCATGAACGAGATGGTTAAAATCCAAATCTGAGGCAAAGTGTCCCACAAAACACTGCTGGCTGGGGAGAGGACAACCTTGGAGAGACCAGCCTACTTCTCTGCTCAGGTAAGACACACAAGGAGATGGGAAGAGAGTGAACAGGACAAAATGGCATACCTATGTGTGAGCCATCATGACCTAACCCATGTGAGTGGATAGATAGCCCAGTCTGGTGGGTGGTCTGTTTATAGAGTCTGGTCTCATGAAGGCCTTCAGAAGCTGCAGATTGTGAGCCCATTTCAATGTAAACTCATGACCCCAGGAATCAAGAATGGATAGTAAGTCTCCTTTCATTATGATCCACTATTTGATTTGAGGAACTCGGTTCTAATTGACTCAGGTGGGTTGAGAGGAAGGTTCTCATGAGCGCCATAGTGAGGAAGGAGGAGCTGACATGAGAGGCATGAATGAAGTCTTAACCACACTCTGGCTGGCAGACAAGATTCACAATGTTCCTTGAGTCCCCACCATGTGCCAGGACTTGAGCTGGATACTGCAGGAAACAGACAGGTAATGTGGCAGCAAAGGCCCAATTGACTGTACAGTACAGTGCAGGGACTGAAGGGGCAGGGTGGAAATACCCCAACCCCTCAGTCATCACTCTTTGACAAGCAGCTGCATTCCTATTACTGTTCCCTTTACAGCGCAGCCTGACTTAGTTACAAATGGCAGCAGCACTGCCTGTGATAAACATTCACCATGACTTACATAAACCCCAAATGTGAAGCTTCACTCCTTAGGCACCACCCTCCTCCCTGCTCACAGATAGAAGCAGGACAACAGGAAGCATAGGAATAAAAACACTTGGTGCCTTACAATGTTGTGGGGCACCATGGCAGTAAGAAAATCCCAAATGTCACTGCACAAGTTGTAAAGTTTTCTCAGACCTGTGCTATCAATGCCTATGGAGTAAAGAACTTAACCTGCCCAGAGAGGTTTGGCTCCTGACCTTGGCTTCTGGGAGGTGAACTTAGCCTTAGAATGCCCTGCTGGGTGGGAAAGCCCATTTTGCTAGGGACCTTGGGTCATGGTGGATAGTCTACTAATGTGATTCAGGGTAAGGAATGGCCATATCAGAAAGGAAAGCAATTTAGGGTGAGTGCTGGTGGATCTACAACCACATGAGAAATTGATCCATCAGTCAACCGATCAATTTCAAAAGGCAGCAGCACTGCCTGTGATAAAGCACTGCCTAGTTACCAAGCCCCAATAAAAATTCTAAACAGGATGGCTTAGAGAGCCAAGCTCCATGGGTATCATCACACATCACTATCAAGAAAATGACACTGTCCCAACTGCATGGGGAGAATGCACAGGAAGCTCTGCACCTGAACCTTTTTGGACTCTGCCCTATGCCTGTCATTCCTTGGCTGGCTTCAACTGGTGCTCTTTCCCTGTATAACACCTTTCAGTGACTTTGAGTCCTTCAAGCAAATTATTGAGCCTAAGTGTGATTTGTGGAACTTTCACATACCAGCTGAGTTAGAAGTAAGGGCATTCCTGTGGGTTGCATTCCTACTTCTCAGGTGGGTGGGTCCTCATAGGTCCATGGTGGCTGCTACTTACCAGATGTGTGACCTTGAGTTGATTACTTAAGTTACCCAAGTCTTAATAAGGGGGCAGTGTTAGTACCTGCCTTGTAGGCATGTTGTGGAGATTAGGGACTTCATTGATTTTATTGTGCTTGTGATACAATTTGGGACTCTTGCTAGCCATTCATTTATTTGGTTACTCATTACTCATTCATTCATTCGTTCATTCAACATTTGAGCATTGACTGAAGCTCAGCCAGTGGACACAGAAATAAAAAGAGCCAACTCCTTACTATAAGCAGCTGTTTGATAAATCCTATTTCATTCATTCATTCATTTATCCATCCAACCACCCAATTAAAATTTACTGAATATCTTCTATATATAATACACTTCCTAGACACTGCAGGAAACATAAATGTGATACAGAAAAGATCCTTATTCTCAAGGGAGATAAGATGGAAACACATCATGATAAAATAAGGCAAAACATGACTGTGTGGGATGGAGGATTAGTTGGAGGCAATTCAAAGTGCATAGATAGGGAGAAATCAAGATGGTGGCATAGGGAAAGACCTAAACTGCTGCCTCGCACAACTATTTCAAAACTACAGCTAAAAGACAAAATGGACATCATCCAGAACCACAGGAAGGCTGGCTGAGTGGAAATTCTACAACTAGAAGGAAAGAGAAAACCACATTGAAACTCAGAGAGGCTATAGGAAGCAGAAGTAGCAAAGCGTATGTGGGAAAAGGGCCGACAACTGAGTACTGGGCTGGCTTTCTCAAATGGGAGGGAGACAAAAGCTCCAGACTGCACTGAACTCCAGTTCTGGGGAGAAACTAGACTGTCTGGTAGTGGTGGAACTCGAGGGTGGCTTTCTCTCAGTGGTGCCTGTAGTGATTACCAAGAGACACTGAGACATAGGGGCTCATGAGGTCAGGGCAGACAGGAAACCAATGCTGTCTCCTCTGCCCTGAGACTCCACCTCATCCAAGGTGAGCACAGTCTTATTTCATAAGGGGTCTCCAGCAAAGAAGTTCTCCCAGCATAGACACAGCTGATCCTTATAGCCAATTGCCCTGGAGGTCAATTCCTCCCAGTAATACTAACAACAATCAAGGCTTAACTACAACAAGGCTGTGCACACAGCCCACAAAGGGGTGCACCAAGAGTGTCCATCTCAGGGTACTGGGGAGGCTGAGCCACTGGGCCCCATCGGACACCTAGCACACAAAGCCACTCTTATCAACTCGGGGAAGCAGCCAAAATGTGGAGACAAAGAAACAGATCACCAATGAAAGAAATGGAGGAAAGCAAACTACTGGATATAGAGTTAAAAAACATGGTTATAAGTTTTTCAAGAAATTTCTAGAAAAGGCCAATAAATTTGGTGAGACCCTCAAGGATATGAAAAAGGTCCAACTAGAAATTAAGCATACACTGACTGAAATAAAAAATATTATTCAGAGATCTAACAGCAGACTAGAGGATTGCAAGAATCAACTCAAAGATTTGAAATACAAAGAAGCAAAAAACACTCAGCCAGAAAAGCAAAAGCAAAAATAATTAAAAAATATGAAGATAGTGTAAGGAGCCTCTGGGACAACTTCAAGCGTACCAACATCAGAATTATGGGGAAAGAACCAAGATAGCGGCAAAGATATACATCTGTATGTGCTGTTTTTCGCAACCACACCAAAACTACAACTAAAAGACGAAACAACTGTCCCCCAGAACCATGGGAAAGCTGGCGGAGTGGAAGTTCTACAACTAGAAGGAAAGAAAAAAGTACATCCTGACCTGGTAGGATTTGCAGAGGCTCAGAAAGGCAGAGCTACAGAGACACACACAAATCGGGCTGGCGTGCGCTGTTGTTTTTCAATTGGGAGGGAGTTACAAGTTCCCGACTCTCTGAACTCCAGTTTCTGGCAAGATTCTGGGGACACAGACTCAGACAGGGAGAAACTGGACTGTCTGCCATCGGGTCAGAAATAGAGGGTGGCTCTCTAGCAGAGTTGCACACTGGAATCTTTGTTTACTGCGCTGGGGCATAAGACACAGGGCACTGAACAAAAGGCAGCAGAAAGGGCAGACTGGCAGCCATTCATGTTTATCATTCCCTAGCCTAGAGACTCTGAGACCCCGCCCCGCCCAATTTACAAACCCACCCAGCTGAGTGGTGACTTTTACATATGAATGGCCTGCCCTCTGGCGGTTTAATCTAATGAATTGCAACTCCAAACTCCAAGCAAAGAGGACAAATTTGCAGAGCTCCCTGTAGCTCCTGCTGGGTGGCCTCAGACATTAGCTGACTTGCACCTCCTTGGAGATCCAGGAACTAGTATACCTAGAAGTCCGTGTGAGATGACACCAGATTTCAATTTCTCACGTACATAAGTGACACACTCAAGAGGCAGACTCTGTGAGCACCAAAGCCCCACTAAAGCAAGTCTTGCCCGATAGGTTGTCTCCAGCATAGCAATTCATCTATTATAGATATAGCTAATCCACACAGAAAATTGGCCTGGAGGTCAATTCCTCCCACTGTACCAATAGCAATCAAGGCTTAACTACAATAAGACTGTGTACCCAGCCCACAAAGGGGTGCACCAAGAGTGACCACCTCAGGTGATTGGGGAGGCAGAGCTACTGGGCCCTAAGGACAACTAGCACACAAAACCACTCCATCAACACCGGGAAGAAGACAAAATTCGGAGACCAAGAAACATGTCACAAATGAAAGAAATGGAGGAAAGCAAACAACTGGACATAGAGTTCAAAACCACATTTATAAGGTTACTGAAGAATCTTCTACAAACCGACAACAACTTACTGAGAAACTTAGTAAGGCCTTCAAAGATCTTAATGAGAATACCAAAAATTGGAAAAGGACCAGTCAGAAATTAAGCATGCACTGTCTGAAATAAAGAATAATATACAGAAATCCAAGAGCAGACTAGAGGACCCCAAGAATTAAATCAAAGATCTGAAATATGAGGAAGCAAAAAACACCCTATCTGCAAAACAAAACGAGTCCAAAATGTGAAGATAGTGTAAGGAGCCTTTGGGACAAACTCAAGCATAACAACATCAGAATTATGGGAGTGCCAGAAGAAGAGAGAGAGCAAGATACGAAAAACTTACTTGAAGAAATAATGACTGAAAACTTTCCCTACCTGGTGAAAAAAAATAGACTTAAAAGTCCAGGAAGCACACAGAACAACAAACAAAAAGAATCCAAAGAGGAACACAACAAGACACATCATAATTAAAATGCCAAGGGCAAAAGATAAAGAGAGAATCTTGAAAGCAGCAAGAGAAAAACAGTTAATTACCTACAAGGGAGTACCCATATGACTGTCAGCCGATTTCTCAACAGAAACTATGCAGGCCTGAAGGGAGTGGCAGGAAACATTCAAAGTGATGAATAGCAAGAATCTACAACCAAGAGTGCTCTACCCAGCAAAGCTATCATTTGGAACTGAAGGGCAGATAAAGAGCTTCACCGATAAGAAAAAGCTAAAGGAGTTCATCAGCACCAAACCAGGATCACATGAAATGCTGAAGGGTTTTCTTTGAGAAGAGAAAGAAGAATAAAAAGGTAAAGATAAAAATTATGAATAACAAAGTGATAACAAATACATACCTATCAACAAGTGAATCTAAAAATCAAGTGAATAAAAAAACCCGATGAAGAGAATAAACTGGTGAATATAATAGAATGAGGGACTTAGAAAGGGAATGGACTGACAATTCTTGAGGGAAAGGAGGAGTGAGGGGTGCAGGAAGAAATTGGACAAAAATCTTACACCTATGGATGAGGACAGTAGGGGGTGGTGGTAAGGGCATGTGGTGGGGAATTACAGGGGGGAATCACGTGAAGGAGAGATATGGGGGGGGTAGATGAACATCTATAGTAAACTGAACAATAGAGATTTATTTTAAAAAAATGAATTATGGGGATGCCAGAAGAAGAGAGAGAGCAAGATACTGAAAACCTATTTGAAGAAATAATGACTAAAAACTTCCCCCACCTGGTGAAAGAAATAGACTTACAAGTCCAGAAGCACACAGAACCCCAAATAAAAAATCCAAAGAGGACCAAAGTAAGATATATCATACCAAGAGCAAAAGATGACAGAATATTAAAAGCAATAAGAGTAAAACCTACAAGGTAGCACCCATACAACTGTCAGCTGATTTCTCAACAGAAATGATGCAGGCCAGAAGGGAGTGGCAAGAAATATTCCAAGTGATGAATAGCAAGAACCTACAACCAAGATTACTCTACCCAGCAAAGCTATTGCTTGGAATTGAAGGGCAGATAAAGAGCTTCATAGATAAGGAAAAGCAAAAGGAGTTCACCATCACCAACCAGTATTATATGAAATGCTGAAAGGTATTCTTTAAGAAGAGGAGGAAGAAGAAAAAGGTAAAGATAAAAATTAGGAACAACAAATACATTATCTATCAACAAATGAATCTAAAAATCAAGTGAATAAAAAAATCTGATGAACAGAATAAAATAGTGAATATAATAGAATCAAGGCATAGAAAGGGTTTGGACTGACAATTCTCATGGGGATGAGGGGGAAGGCGTGTGGGTGGTGCAGGAAGAGAATGGATAAAAATTGCACACCTATGGATGAGGACAGTGCGGGAGGGGTAAGGGCAGAGGGTGGGGTGGGAATCCGGTGGAGGGAAGTTATGGGGGAAAAAAAGAGGAACAATTGTAATAATCTGAACAATAAAGATTCATTAAATTAAAAAAAAATAAAGTGGGTAGATATAAGAATTTAGCCTATAGACAAAAAGCTTGGCATATGGATCTTGATTATTTTTAAGTATTTACTTTGGTATTATTTTTTTCACTTTACCTTTATATTTTCACTTCTTTTCTTATTAATCAATACAACATGTAGCCCAATGTATATCATTCAATATCTTGTGAACATGAAATAAGGATAAGAATGCTTCTTATGCTCATCTTAAGTCTTCGGTGGGCAGAGGAAAAGGCCAACTTGGCCTTCTTATGTGCCTGAGTGGTTGCTCAGTGGCTGCAGCTTCCTGGGAGGGGCCTTACTGCAGCCTTGTTCCTTGTAATCATGAGGAGGGCTACATTGTGCATAATGCAAGCAATGAGGACACCCTTAAAGCTATGAGTGACCCTTGGGAGAGTAGCAAGTTAGGCACAGAACATAAAAAAATAGGACAGAGAAAGAATCCAAGATGGTGGCATAGGTAAACGCCTACACTGCTGCCTCGCACAACAATTTCAAAACTACAACTAAAAGATAGAACGGACATCATCCAGAACCACAGGAAAGCTGGCCGAGTATAAGTTCTACAACTAGAAGGAAAGAGAGGGGCTCACAGAAACCCAGAGGAGCTGCAAAAAGCTGAGGTACGGAGCCGTGCATGTGGAGAGAGTGGGTACCTGGGTACCTGGCTGGCTTTCTCTGGCGGGAGGGAAACGGAGACTCCCAACGGCATTGAACCCCTTATCCTATGACACTAAACCCCAGATCCAGCCAAAACTCATACGGGGGGAGTTTGGACTGTGAAAAGGGAGAAGTGCATGGAAATTTAGGGGAGTCGCAAAAGAGGAGGTCTGGTCGCACACACACATGGTGCTGCATGGAGGACAGATTGCTGATTGTGCCTCTAGCTTTCACGACTGGGCGGGAGACACTAGCTTTCACGACTGGGCGGGAGACAGACGCTCCCAACTGTGCCACTTCTGAGTCCACTGGGCCCCTGTTTCGGGCGAAACCCTGGAGACCTAGACTCGTGTGGTTCTGGTGTGCAAGGGAGCTAGAAAGGCAGCGGTCTAGAGGCACTGCAGGCGTGCACGCACAAGGACCGCTCCAGTGATTACCCAGTCATGTGAGACTCGGGGGCCGTGGAGGGCGGGGCCGACTGGAAGGCAAGGCGGTCCCTTAAGCCCTGCGACTCCACCCATCCCAAGCTCAACAGAGGCTTCTGTGGTTTTGCAAGTACAAAGGTTTCCCTGACATAGTGAAAATGCCAAGACAAGGGAAGGGATCACAAACAAAAGAAATGGAGGAAAAAAAATGACAGGATATAGAGTTCAAAACCACACTTATAAGGTTTTTCAAGAATATGCTAGAAAAGATGGAAAAGTATATCAAGTTCCAAGAAGAGATGCAAAAGGACCAACTAGAGATGCTAGAGATGATGCATAAATTTAGCGAGTCCCAAGAGGAGATGAAAAAGGACCAACTAGAGACACTGACTGAAATAAAAAATATTATACAGAGTCCTAACAGCAGACTAGAGAAAGGCAAGAATCAAGTCAAAAATTTGAAATATAAAGAAGCAAAAAACACTCAACTGGAAAAGCAAGAAGAGAAAAGAATCCAAAAATGTGAAGATAATGTAAGGAGAATCTCGGACAGCTTCAAGCGTACCAACATCAGAATTGTGGGGGTGCCAGAGGAAGAGAGAGAGCAAGATACTGAAAACCTTTTTAAAGAAATAATGGCTGAAAACTTCCCACATCTGGTAAAAGAAGTAGACTTACAAGTCCAGGAAGCACACAGAACCCCACATAAAAGGAATCCAAAGAGGACCACCCCAAGACACATCACAATTAAAATATCAAGAGCAAAAGATAAAGAGAGAATATTAAAAGCAGCAAGAGAAAAACAGTTTATTACCTACAAAGGAGCACCCATAAGACTGTCAGCTGATTTCTCAACAGAAACGATGCAGGCCAGACGGGAGTGGCAAGAAATATTCAACGTGATGAATAGCAAGAACCTACAACCAAGAATAACCTATCCAGCAAAGCTAACATTCAGAATTGAAGGACAGATAAAGAGCTTCACAGATAAGAAAAAGGTAAAGGAGTTCATCAACTCCAAACCAGTGTTATATGAAATGCTGAAGGGTACTCTTTTAGAAGAGGAAGAAGAAAAAGGTAAAAGCCAAAAAATTATGAACAACAAATACATACCTATCAACAAGTGAATCTAAAAATTAAGTGAATTAAAAATTGGATCAATAGAATAAACTGGTGAATATAATAGAATCAGGAGCACAGAAAGGGAGTGGACTGATAATTCTCAGTGGGAAAGGGGTGAGGGGTGTACAGGGAGAGACTGGACAAAAATCATACACCTATGGATGAGATCAATGGGAGAGAGCTAATGGCAGAGGGAGGGGTGGGAGCTGGGAGGAGGGGAAAAAAGAGAAACAAATGTAATAATCTGAATAATAAAGATTTAATAAAAAAAATAAAATAAAAAACCCTGAGTAGAAGGAAGAAGGGCATCTCTGGGAATGTTTGGGAACTCTTTATCAAATTCTGGAGAACATGAGAATCTCTGGAGGGGCTCAGAGGTTGCTGCTTGATAGAAGCAAAAACCATAGGCCAAAGCTTTACAGAGGAAATCTCTGTGAGGACCAACTTTCAGGAGTAATCAAAGACAAATTTCCTTATACGATTCTGTGTAAAGAATAGCTGAGCCCTAACTGGTTTGGCTCAGTGGATGGAGTGAGGGCCTGCGGACTCAATGGTCCCAGATTCGATTCCAGTCAAAGGCATGTACCTTGGTTGCGGGCACATCCCCAATGGGGAGTGTGCAGGATTGATGTTTCTAGCTCTCTATTCCTCTCCCTTCCCCTCTGTAAAAAGTCAATAAAATATATTAAAAAAAAATAGGACAGAGAAAAAAATAGGATGGAAAAAAAATAGGATGGAAAGGTCAACCCTTGCCTCTCTTCATAAGTGGCAAGCTCTCAGGCCATTTCTGAGAGGTCTTTGCTATATGCGTCTGGAAACTGAGACAGACAAGCCGGCTTTCCCACCCTCACGAAGGACAGATGCTGCCAAGTGTTCCTTTCCTGGCAGTCATTTCCATAGGATCTTGGGATAATTTTCTGGATTTGATCAGGTTCCATATATCACGCAAGATTTCCAGTGTAAATTCAGTACCTCAAGGCTTATTTTATGTATTTGCCTGCTCCGACTGTCTGAATTTCTGAAACTCTCAGGTGTATTTTCCGGGAGGAAGCAAAACAGCTGGATACATGGAGTAACCAGGTTCTTATAAGATGAGATTTAATCCAGAGAGGTTCTGCTAGGCTAGGAGGACAGATCTCAGGACAATAATAACAGTGATAGCCAGTACTGGTTGTACCCTTGTGACCTACTCAGGTACTACATACAAATTAGCTCACAGAACTACATGATGACTCTAAGACATGGCTACTATAATTGTCCCCATTTTAATAAATGCAGAAACTGACATGTAAAGATGCTGGATCATTTGTGTAAGAAATCAGGGTTCCACTCAGCAACCACACCATCTCATGCTATGTGATCTTTACTGACTAACAAGATGAAGAGATAAGGACCTAAATGTAACAGGGGTTCTTGAGTGGTTCTCCAAGAATCCAAGAGTTTTTCAGCCACTAGCAACTGTCAGGGTAGCAAACCAGAAAGAGAAGCAGAAGTAAGTCCTGGCTGCTTGGGTCAAACCCCAGAATGTGGAGACCAGGGATTTGGGCAGGCCCTGTTATGAATAAACCAGGCTAATGTACAGAATTTCACTTGAAGTTCCTGGATGTTTTCAAGGAAAAATGGGGAATTATGGCTTTCACTTTTAAATTAACATACTTATTATAATCAGTGACTTTCTGTATAATCTTCTGTCCTGCTTGGCCACTCTTAGATCCTGCCCACTCTGACAACCATGTAAACACTCCCCAGCTTAGCAGACTACTGGGGATGAATCTCATCCAGCAATATATGGTAGAAATTTAATGCATGCTAAAACTGGCATTTGCTCAGTAATGATTCACGTTACTGCTCCTGCTGGAGGACACGTGTGGCAGGAGAGAGAAGAGCAGTCAAGAATTTCCACATATTTAAGGTCAGTCCTGAAAGAGAGGCTTTTCCTGGTGGTGTTTCTCTGATGAAGGGCAAGACCCTCTGTGCTGGCCTGTCATAGAATTCTGGGGCACCAGATGGGACAACCGTGGCTGCCCCATTTGGAGCTATCAGCTCCAGCTCTTACTGACTTGTTCTTTAGAGCCAGGAATGTATAAACACTCAAGACTTCAGCAGAGGGGCACTTCATTGCTTGAAGCAAAGTCTTCCAGATAAGCAATCAGGGAGAAACAATATAAAAACCATAAAGCCAGTTTTCTCTGGTCTTTGGGCACTTGGTCTCTTCCAAAGAAAATAAAAGTATTATTTCTAGGGTTTCCTTGGGAAGATGCTCCTGCTCCCCTACTTCAAAAAAGTGTCATAAGCTCGTCAGGCCTGAGCTAGAATCTCCAATTGTATGAACTGACTCATGAAACCCATGGTAAGAATTACTCAATGTCTGTTAAAAACAGATATCCTGGCCTCCATCCCAAATCCACTATATCTGATATTTCAGGGGAGGGCTCAGGAATCATCTTTTTACATCACTGTCCCATGTGGTGTTTTCATCAGGAAAATTTTGAGTGGTGGACCACAGTATCAATGGAATCTTTTAGAAATAGGTATCTTGGGTTCTGCCCATATTGACCTGGATCAGAAACTGCCCAGCAATGTGTGCTTTAATAAGTCCTTGTGGCAATTCTGATGCAGGCAATTTTTGATGAGTACTACCCTATGGCAAGTGGTTTTGAGCCAAACACAATTTCTGGCAGGTAAACTACTTAAGGAAATGAATGGAAGAAGCCCAGCCTGTCCCTTCTGGTGAGGAGCACTTATATTGTGTGTGGAGATAAGGAGAGCAGTAATAGTAACTGTTGTCAGTGAGACACTGTCAGTTTGATTTAATCCTCATAACAAACCCATGAAGTGCAGTGTGCTTTATAGTTGAGGAAACAGGCATAGAAAGACAAAGTAACTTGCCTACAACTGGTAGAGCTAGGATTAAGTTCTGATTTGTTTACAAAGTCATGTTCTGAAACATACTGCACTGGCCTCCCATAGCAGACACCTAAAGTTCTTTAAATTTGTCTAAAGTGAGTTTCTGGCTCTGACTGGTGTGCTTAATGGTTAGTGTTGGCCCCATGCACCAAAGAGTTGTGGGTTCGATTCCCAGTCAAGGGCACATATCTGGATTGCAGATTTGATCCTCAGCCCTGGTTGGGGTGTAATGTGTCTCTCTCATATGGATGTTTCTCTCTCTCTCTTTCCCTCCCTTTTTCCTCCCAGTCTCTTAAAAAAAAAAAAATCAATGGAAAAAAATATTCTCAGGTAAGGATTAAAAACAACAACAAAAAGGTGAGTTTCTGGATTGGACTGCTTAATTCCTTAAAACTCTTTGTCATTTCTCATTTTTAAGACCAATAGCTCATAAAGGAAGGACTGAGGGCTGAAAATGCACTTAACTGCTTGGTGTTACAGGGAAAAAAGGAAAAAATATGTGCCATTGCTGGGGATGCACTACCTGTATCTCACAGCTTCCCTGTGGGAAACAAGACCAAGTCTCCTGCTCCTTCCTCAGAGCATTTCCCCTTTAAGAGAACATGTTTTATTCTGTATGCAGCTAATGCTACTTGTTTCTTTCATTTTTTAAACTCAAATTTAAGTAAGATAAAGGCATTTATTGTACTGTTTGATGCTAACTGATATCATATTCTTCTATTCTACCTATCCAATCACACCTTGATGTAGAGGCATTACTTAGTCTTCCTGAAATTTCCCATTTATAAATGATAGCGGAGAACAAGTTATTCCTATAGGAAAGTGATCTGGCCCATACCTGAGGCCATGCACCAGCTCTGTTTTGACTGTAAGTGAGGACTCTTCCTCATGGATGTAGCAGGGAATGGCATGTCTCTATGGGCAGGGATGCATGACAACAGCATGCATGTAGTGATGGCTGCAGAAATGGAGGTTCCAAAGAGGAGGCTACCCCAGAATGCATGGAAGAGCTATTGGTGAAGCCAGCCCCAAAGGCAGTCCATCCACAGCATGTCTGTCACCAGGGATAAGGTGCTGGAGTGCAGTTGAAAAAAGTTCTGCCAGAAAACAGATTAGTAAAAACATTTGTTCAACTTAAAAAAAAAAAAAAGGCTGTTTTCTTTATCCCTACATGTTCTCTTTCTTATGGCTACAAAGAAGTGTGTGTCCATCAGTCTGGGGCCATGGGAAGTGGTCCCACTGTGGCAGCTCTACAGGAGAGACTTGCCAATACCTACATTATTCCATCTTTTAAAAAATGTTGTTTTCATTCTTTATGTTTGTTTCTCTTTTATATGTTTTATATTTGTTTCTCTAGCTCCTTGATAATCTTCTATTAAGCGCTTTGAATCCTTCTGTACTGACATTGGCAGACCTAGACAGGTATTGAGAATAAAACCCTTGGGTAAAGACAGCAAACACAGAGGTGTGGTAGGGGTTGGAGCATGCATGTTCACCAAAGACATAACTCAGTTAAATATAATTAAAACACTGGGACTAGCCAAGAATAAAAACACTGACTGCTATGTGTGGCTCCTGGGACACAAATATTCTGCTCCTCTCTTTATGTATAGGGGAAAGAATAATGCCCAGAGAGGTGAGGCAGCTTTCCAAAAATAGCACAGTGAGATGGTGGCTAAGTTATAACAGAAGTCAGCTATTCAACCCTGGTGCTCCTTCCACAGAACCACCAGCTCCCAATAGCACACTGCTTCAGGTCTACAATTGTTCCTGTGTAGCATTCTTTTCCCTCCACTATATTTATAAAGAATAACTGGAGGGCAGCACCTGTGTCTGTCCCTATTTTTTTGTTATCTTTTCAATGAATAGCAAAACGTAAGGTGATAGGTGTTCAATAAATACTTACTGAATCTCTGAATTAAGTCATATGGATTTTGATCTTTACTTGCTAATAAGATGAAGAAATAAGGACCTAAATGGAACAGGGGAGGAAGAATCAGCAGGCAGCAGGGAAACCAGGAAGAATCTTAGACCGAGAAAACATGAGTTTGAATCTTAGTCAACCTTTAATCCTTATCTCAGTCACCATTACTACTTTATCTGTATAGTGACAAGATATATGTTGTCTACTTTACAGGATTCCTGAGAGGATGACCAACTGAGGTGATGGAGACAGAAGTCTCTTGTAAATGGTTCAGCATTATGCAAAGTAATAAAGACAGCGCTTACATGTGCCTGAGCACTGGCGGACCTTGAATAGATGTTGTGGGTTCAGTTCCAGGTGACTGAATTAAAGCAAGTATCACAATAAAGTGAGCCATAATCTTTGTGTTGGTGGAGGGCCTTGTCTTTAATTTGTGAAAAAATGCAATATCTGTGAAGCACAATAAAGCAAAGTGTAATAAACGAAGTGTGCTTTTACTGTTTTAAACACTTTATATATATATTTAAACCTTACACCAATTCTGTGAGGAAGGTGCTAGTAATGCCCTTGTTTTACAGATGAGAAAACAGAATCATACAGAAGTGACATGATTTGCTTAGTGTCACACAGCTGGTGGGTGGCACAGACAAGATTCAAACCCAGGCAGTCTGGTTCAGATCCCATGCTGTTATGCTGCTTTCCCTAGTAGGGGAAGAGGCTGCTGAGAAAGCTACAGGTACATGCAACACATAGGAAAACCTGGCCTCAGCTCCCAGCACAGGCTGACCTGCTGGCCACATCCTCCTCCAGGCCCTTGTCTAGCACACTGCTCAGGTTATGCTCGGCCTGTGTCTCTTCAGGCACTTCCTGCAGCTCCTCTGCCTGCTTCACAGACAGGCGGTAGTTCTCTAGCTCAATCCTCTCAGGAGTGCCCCTCAGTCTCTTGGCAATGCTGGGCTCCTCCAGGCCATTCATACTTGAACCTGCAAGAAAAGCAAAAAAACCAAAGTTCTATGACAAATGATAGGAACTAAATCCATGCTGTGTGGACGATCGACGTGGAGGGAGAGAGAAGGCACTGATGGAAGGGCTATTTAAGCACCCAGGGCAGCTGCTGCTCATTTCAGTGAAAGGAGGGACAGTGCCCTTCCCCCCACCCACCCCCATGCAGGTAAGGGAGCCAGAGGAGTCAACAAGGTCACTGATTTGATGGAGGCCAGGTGAGGGCAAAACTTCACTAAATATGAGAAGTAACAAGATTGCACTTCAGGGGAGGGCCATGGACTCTTCCTGTATCATCTTGGGGTTGTAGTGATGGAAACTTGAGATGAACCTTGAAGAAGCTCTAAAGCACCTTTCACTGAAAAAGGTGTTCTTTCAGTGGCTCCAACCTTGATGTAGGATCTAATCAAGGTTCTTGCACTGCATCTGGGTGGTTCACTGAGGTGTCCAGGCTGCTTTTTTTTTGCTAAACATCTCCCATTGTGGATTTGTCTGACTCCCCATGATTAGATTCAAGGTGAACACTTGTTTAACAAGAATACCATGTAATGATGCTGTGCCCCTCTCATTGCACCTGGTCAGGATAGATACAGTCAGGCTGCCTCTCTCCTGGTGACACTGGCTCAATTGCTTGATTAAGGTTGTGTCCACTCATTTCTGTGTTGTAAAGAGATACTTTCCCCTTTGCAATTGATAAATAATCTGTGCGGTGACATGTAGAAACATGGAACGATCCTGCTTCCATCATCCTTTCATCCACTGGCGTTAGAATCCATTGGTGATCTTCGCCTAGTGGTTTTAAATATTCTAATATTCCTTCTATAATAACATTCTTTTGTAAAGAACTTTTCCCATTTCTTTTTATTTTTTTGAGTACCACTATGGATTCACATCTGAATTCTTAAATGTTGCATCTATTATCGCCATTTAGTTTCCATCAATCTAGAACAGTTTCTATCTTCCTTACACCATCACTAATTTTTGATGCACCTCATTAAACCAAATTAAAAAAAATCTTTATTATTATTTTTTTGATCTTCACCTGAAGGTATTTTTCTATTGATTTTTTTTTTTTTTTTTTTTTTAGAAAGAGGAAAAGACAGAGAGAAATTGCAATGTGAGAGAAATACATCAATTGATTACCTTCTGCATGCACCCTGACCAGAGTCTGGGCTGGGACGAGGCTGGGGAGGAGCCTGCAAACGAGGTATGTTCCCTTGACCAGAATCGAAACCAGGACCCTTTGGTCCATCATCCGCTGAGCCACACCGGCTAGGACAAAAATGATTTATTCTTTAATTTGCTCACTATAATATGAGGTAGCACATAGATTTAGGGTCAGACAAATCCAAGTTAGACACCTGACTCTACCAGTGACAGGTTGGAGGATCTTAAGAAAATTATGTAACAACTAAGAACACATTTCCTGATAAGGATGGTGTCATCTTCCAGGGTTATTATGAACATGGAATGAAATTATATACATATAAACATTTATGTATGTGTGCCCCATACATATTATCTTCCCCTTCTACTTAAGCTTAGTACATGGGCAGTATTCAGTAAATATGAGGTAAGTGATGGATTCAATGTCTTACTGGACATTTTCACCACCAACTTGTATGAATTCTTATGTAGGTATGTTGTATTCATTTGTCCTGGACTAGTTACTTGACAAAGAAAGATGGGAAGAGAGTTCTGGGTAGAAGCAGCAGTATCAGATAAGGTATGGCAACAGAGAAAGGCAGCTTGGCATTATTAAACTTTCAATGGCAGTGAATTTGAAGCAGGAGGTGGGAGCAGGTGATAAATGGCTTTGCATCCTGAACAGGGCAAGTCCCTGACTTCTAAGACATTCTGAGCTCTAAAAGATAATACTGGATTATGGCAGGCAACAACATTGTCAGGTGATAGGTGGTCTATCAGGCAAAACCTAGAATCTCTGTACTGAAGGACTAAATGAAAGGGTTGGGATAGTGATTTAGTAATTTCTGTGACATGACAAGCTGTGGAGAACATGTTTTGGAAACCTGGCACATGGTGTACAATATGCTAAATATCTTTGTAATATCATTAAAAAGAATTTTTATAAACCCAAGTAGTTACAGAATAAAGTCTTTGTGTATCTGCAGAATTACCAGGGTCTTCCACCAAACAGCATCTTTCACATTAACTAGAGAATCTTTTCTGAAAAACAAGACACAGGCATGTTCATTTATAAATTTAGGTAGAATGCACAACAATGGGGTCTGGGCACCAATCCTTGGGTTTGCTTTTGCCTGTGCACATGCCTACTGTGCTAATATTTGCAACCTTAGAAGTAGGTAACAGCAAAAAAGAGGTGGGAAACAGCAGGTGAATGCCACCTTGACATTCTGCCCTGCCAGGCCCCAGCCAACACAGGCACTGTCTATGTTGCCTCATGGCATTTCCAAATACTGGTCTTCTTGTCCTCTTTCTCATCAAAACCCAATATGACAAAGATGAGAAGGATAGGATTCCCTGACTCTAAAACCATTGGAGTTTTTCCTTCCCATAATGTATTTTTGACAACTGTTCTTAAATAGAAAGCAGATGAGGAAGGGAAATAAATGTGAAACAACTACACAAGCATAAAATTTGGGGGAACTCCATAAATATGAAAGAAAACCAAGTATTTCTTTTGGGTGGGAGAAGAAAAATAAGAACTTTCACTTCAGAGAAAACAAACAACTAACCTCATCAATTCATAGTAAGCAATTTCGAGGTAAAGTGACCAAGCATGTTCAGGTAGAAAAACACTTAAGAACTGATGTCTGTTTTAGTGGGTGATGCATATTGTTTGCTAGGTATTTTACTAGAACCTTGAAAAACAAAGCGGAAAAAACACTCTTTTACTCTTAAAGAGCTGTAGACTAGACACTGGAGAGACAGTCCTGTATAGGAATCATTTCAGTCTGATGCAGCTACCAAGTATTATGGCTTATGGAAGCATGTGGCAAGATGGGAATACATAAAATGGCAGTTTAGTCCATCCAGGATATTCAAGGAAATGGTACTGGAGGAATATGGGGTTTGCCTGGCCAGCATAAAAAAAGCTCTGTGAGCCCTAGCTGGTTTGGCTGAGTGGATAGAGCAAGCATGTTCAACTCGTGACCCACATGCAGCCCACAACGAATATTTTTGTAGCCCAGCCAATATAACAGTATGTAAGAAAAGTTTTAATAAAAATTTCATCACTTAATTTTTACAATATCTGTTATACATAATTATTAATAATGAACTACAATATTTTCTAACGACAGATTACTATAATTGTGTTGCATTCATTTCCCTTGGATGCCTATGCAAAGGCACACCCTTTCTCTCCACTAATACTAGCAGTGAATATTTTAGCAGCCGATTGCCACATCATTAATCTTGGACTGACTTGTTTGGTGTGTGCAAACAGTTACTTGACAAAGAAAGATGGGAAGAGAGTTCTGGGCAGAAGCAGCAGTAACAGATAATATACGAAACTCACCAAATGCCAAAATATGCTTAACATTACTTGCCCATAACCTCAAATATGGGAAATTAAAGAAATTAACAAAATGAGTATCCTTGGTTATTTTTCCTGAGCAAGACCAGATGGTCACAACAAACATCAAACCTCCCCTAGTTCCTCAAGGTCCTCCTTCTCTTATCATCTAATGAAAGAGCCTACAAGAGCAAAAGGAAAAAAACTGATAGATGTAGGTTTGGCAAGTCAAAGTTTAACCAGTGGAGCCAGGGAGTTGGTCAAAACCCACTGGTCCCTCTACTTCACATACTAGCACAGCAACAATCACAAAGTGACTTTTCAGCTAAAAGTGAGATGAAAGATTTGGAGTAATTCCACTAAGTAAAGGAAGGCATATCTGAGGTCATTGGAGGCCAAGTCCAGCTTTACACATACCACAAGGAAATAGCTCCTGGAATCTGGGTAGCATCATAAATAGGAAAAAAGCTTTGGGCCTGGCCTAAAGGTTCTGTTTGGGAACAGTTGATGCCTGCATGACAACTACATTATCCTGAAAGAAATATTTTTTCTATCAGGACAATCTGCTCTCAGCTGATGTGCAAAGAGTTGCCAAAAGCCTTCATTTGTATCTGTCTGATTCCTGGAAAGACAAGAGGGATATAGATGATATTTGAGTCCTCAGCAGGCAGCTTTTCTCCCCCTTCCTCTCCTACAGTAGTATAGTAACAAAGCCCCAGTACCTGGGAGTGAACTGCTGAGGACACTGTAGGACTTAGGACAACTGTGAAGGGTACTATAGATGGGGACAATTGAAGGCCTTTTCTCATCTTGCCCATATTAATTTCTGGCCTGTGGGCCCCCCCCCCCCCATTTTACTTTCCTTCTTTATAAGTTTGGGAAAGCTTCAATGAAAACTAAAAGTCTGACAAGGACCTAGGAAAGGATACAATGAACTGAGATTGATTTTCATCACATTCCTCATATCTATAAATAGGATAAATGCTAGGGTTAATTTATTCAACCATTCATTTGACAAATACTTATTTGCATACCTGCTTCTAGCCAGACACTGTATTAGGTGTTCTGGCATGCCAGTGAGTAAAACAGACTACCCCTCTGCCCTTGGAAAGCTTGCGTTCTCATGGAATATGGTCACTACCTACCTGCCAGGATAGACAAATCGCCCAGGGTGTCAAAAGGTGTGAACTGTGGCCATGTTTTAAGAAAACACATAGAGAAAAGCATGCCTGCCATTTTATAATAGAGATTCTCCCTTACAGTTGCTTTCTTGCTTCTGTTTCTTAACAAAAGTTACTTGAGAGAGCGAGGTAAGTGGCATGGTGGTGTGAGAGGACCTCCAGGTCTCTCCCTTTGAAGTTACAAGTTGGACATCTGTAACTAAAAAAGGACTCCCTGCTTAACACACAAATACATCTGAAGAATATGGGCACTGAGACATCTGAAGGTGTGCATATGAAAGTGAACAGGGAAGATGGGATGGAGGAAAGACAGAGATAGGAACCACAGATGCAATTCAGAGCTTGCTGTGCCCCTAGCAGATATGATTAGCAATGAAGGGTCAGGGTGCAGCTTCCACAGGGCAAACTGGAGAGGCAGAGACAACAATGGGGACTTAGTGGCTCGCACACATTGAAGCTGAGCTCAGTGCCAGGGAGGAGAAGCAGTGCTAAGGGTGGCAGCATTCCACATATCCCCATCATTGCACAGAGAAATCCATAGTCTTGGGAATCTACCCCCTGCCCACTTCCTGTGGCCCGCTTGGCATTAAAATCCTTACTCGGTGAAAGGGCAGAAAACAACTTTCCAGCCTAAGTGGTCTGTTCTCATTATGGTTAAATCCACTGGAAAACATAGAGCCACAGATGCATGAACTCCCTTTCTAGTGCCTACCCCTTTCATACCCATTACAGTGGAGCCTGGTACAGTTTGCTGGGTCATCTCAGACAGAGCAGCTCTGCTAGCAGCTTCTGGCTATAGGAAACACACAGAATACCCATGGTGCCTTGAGACTAAAGTGACTGGCTCATAGAGGATGCCCACCTCCTTGGGGAATATGAGGTGTTGTCCATGGCCAAAGTGACACCACCCCACAGAGATCCCAGAAGCCCCAGTAGTGTAGATAAGAGAAAATAAAATCTAGTACTTTAGCACCACCTACTGGAAAAAAAGAAATACCCCTATTTATCAACCTGCTAACAGTGAAGTCAAATACAAGCATTCCACGGGTTACCTTGGACTCAACTTACGTCGTCATCTCCCATTTACAGAATTTATATATATATATAAAGTTACGTCATTTCGACATATGTGCATATGTGCTGTACGTTTTTTATTATTCATTTACCATAGGAATTCTTATCTTTCTTTTAACTTTTTTTTACTGTTTCACTTCATTATTGCTGTGTATGTGCTCCATGTGAGTGACATAGGTGCTTATGTAGGTGGGTTCCGATTTACAGCAAAAATTGAATTACATCAGATCTCTGACGAAACCTGAGGACTGCCTGCACTTACAAAAAAAAAAAAAAAGATTGCATCCCCATAACTACCTTGGCAGAGAAATAATCCACCAAATACAATGAATAATATGGTAACAGAGAGTTCAGATAGAAAATAAAAAACCGCCGAAACTGGTTTGGCTTGGTGGATAGAGCGTCGGTCTGCGAACTGAAAGGTCCCAGGTTCGATTCCGGTTGCGGGCATGTACCTTGGTTGCGGGCACATCCCCAGTAGGAGGCATGCAAGAGGCAGCTGATCGATGTCTCTCTCATCGATGTTTCTAACTATCTCTCTCCCTTCCTCTCTGTAAAAAATCAATTACATATATATATTTATGAAAATAAAATATCTCCAGAAAATAAACTTAAATACATGGAAGAGTGTAATTTAAATAATAGAGAATTCAAGATTGCAGTTTTAAAAATCCTCAAGATGTTAAATGAAGAAAAGCAATTCAACAAGCTCAGGAATAAGGAATAAAATAAAGGAATGAAAGAAGTAATTCATCAAAGATATTCAAACTATAAAAAAAGAACCAAACAAATTCTGGAGCTGAAAAACTCAATAGATGAGATGAAGAATAAACTAGCAAGCTTAGGAAATAGAGCAAACGAGAACAGACAAAAGATTTAGTGATATGAAGATAGAAATCTAGAAATGGCTCAAATAGAAGAGAGAGAATTGAGAGTAAAAAAACAAAACAAAACACATACACAAAAGAGAAGAAAGGGAAAGGGAACAGAGAACACCCTATTTAATGAAAGAGTAATATGCAAATTAACCATCACTTGCTAAACCCACAAGCCACACCCTCCAGCCAATCAGGAGCAAGTATGAAAATTGACCCAACTGGGAGAATCCAAGATGGCGGCATAGGTAAACACCTACACTGCTGCCTCACACAACAATTTCAAAACTACAACTAAAAGACAGAACGACATTATCCAGAACCATAGGAAAGCTGGCTGAGTGGAAATTTTACAACTACAAGGAAAGAGAGGGGCTCATAGAAATCCAGAGGAGCTGCAAAAAGCTGAGGTATGGAGACGTGCGCGTGGAGAGAGCGGGTGCCAGAGTACCTGGTTGGCTTTCTCTGGCAGGAGGGAATCGGAGACTCTCAAAGGCATTGAACCCCTTATCCTACTACACCAAACCCCAGATCCAGCCGGAACTAATATGGGGGGAGTTTGGACTGTGAAAAGGGAGAAGTGCATGGAAATTTAGGGGAGTCACAAAAGATCAGAAGTCTGATGGCGCACACGGCACTGCGCAGAGGACAGACTGCTGATTGTGCCGCTGGCTTTCACGAGTGGGAGGGAGACAGACCCTCCCAACTGTGCCACTTCTTAATCCACTAAGTCCCTGTTTCGGGTAAAACCCTGGGGACCTAGACTCGTGTGGTCCTACAGCGCAGGGGAGCCAGAAAGGCAGCGGTCTAGAGGCACTGTGCGTGTGCACAAGGACCGCTCCAGTGATTACCCAGTCATGTGAGACTCAGGGGCTGTGGCAGGTGGGGCCAACAGGAAGGCAAGGCAGTCCCTTAAGCCCTGAGACTCCACCCATCCCAAGCTCAACAGAGAGGCTTCTGCAGTTTTGCAAGTCTTCTATAATAAGGCTGAATCCAACACAAAAGTTCTCCCAGCATTGTGAAATGCCAAAACAAGGAAAGGGATCACAAACAAAAGAAATGGAGGAAAACAAACAACTGGATATAGAGTTCAAAACCACGCTTATAAGGTTTTTCAAGAATATCCTAGAAAAGTTGGATAAAGCTAGCGAGAGCTAAGAGGAGATGAAAAAGGACCAACTAGAGATGCAAAAGATCCAACTAGAGATGGAAAAGGTCCAACTAGACACGAAAAAGGACCAACTAGAAATTAAACATACACTGACTGAAATAAAAAATATTATACAGAGTCCTAACAGCAGACTAGAGAAAGGCAAGAATCAAAAATTTGAAATATAAAGAAGCAGAAAATGCTCAACTGGAAAAGCAAGAAGAAAAAAGTATCCAAAAATGTGAAGATAATGTAAGGAGCCTCTGGGACAGCTTCAAGTGTACCAACATCAGAATTGTGGGGGTGCCAGAAGAAGAGAGAGAGCAAGATACTGAAAACCTATTTAAAGAAATAATGACTGAAAACTTCCCACATCTGGTGAAAGAAAGAGACTTACAAGTCCAGGAAGCACACAGAACCCCATATAAACGGAATCCAAAGAGGACTACACCAAGACACATCATAATTAAAATACCAAGAGCAAAAGACAAAGAGAGAATATTGAAAGCAGCAAGAGAAAAACAGTTCATTACCTACAAGGGAGCACCCATACGACTCTCAGCTGATTTCTCAACAGAAACGATGCAGGCCAGATGGGAGTGGCAAGAAATTCAATGTGATGAGTAGCAAGAACCTACAACCAAGAATAATCTATCCAGTAAAGCTATCATTCAGAATTGAAGGGTAGAGAGAGCTTCAGAGAGAAGAAAAAGCTAAAGGAGTTCATCAACTCCAAATCAGAATTATATGAAATGCTGGGGAAAGGTACTCTTTTAGAAGAGGAAGAAGAAAAAGGTAAAAGATAAAAAATTATGAACAACAAATTCCTATCTATCAACAAGTGAATCTAAAAATTAAGTGAATTAAAAATTTGATCAACAGAATAAACTGGTGAATATAATAGAATCAGGAGCACTAAAAGGGAGTAGACCAATAATTCTCAGGGGGAAAGAGGTGAGGGGTGTATAGGGAGAGACTGGACAAAAATCATACACCTATGGATGAGGTCAATGGGAGGGAGGTAAAGGCAGAGGGAAGGGTGGGAGTTGGGTGGAGGGGAGCTATGGAGGGGAAAAAAGAGAAACAAATGTAATAATTTGAATAATAAAGATTTAATAATAATAATAATAAAAAAATTAACCCAACCAAGATGGCTGTAGCCACAGAGTGAGTAAGAGGGAGGCTTGGGTTCCCCCGGTGATGGAGGAAGCCAACCTTTCCACACCCCCTGGCAAGCCCAGGCTTCTACTCAAGGGTACAAAGCTTCAATTATAGAAGATAAATAAATCCCAACAAAATTGGCAGCAGCCACAGAGCTGGAGAGAGTAGAAGGCGATGGAGGAAGCCTACCTTCTGCAGCTTTGACCTATCTTGGCCTCCACTTAAGGCTACAAAGTTTCAATTATAGAGGATAAATAAATCCTAACAGAAATGGCTGCTGCCACAGAGCGAGCAGAAGACTTGGCTCATCTACAGGCTACAAAGTATTAATTGTAGAATATAAATAAATCCGAGATACCAGGGCCTCCGCTTGAGTCACTGCAGGGTGTGGCCAGCCTGCAAACCACCACAGACCCTCACCCAGGCTGCCCCATGTCCCAAGGGAATCCCCACCTTGATCTACGACACCCTTCAGGGCAAACCAGCTGACCCCCACCCATGTACCAGGCCTCTATCCTATCTAATAGAAGAGTAATATGCAGATTGACTATTACACTCCAACACCCAAGATGGTTGCCCTCATGTGGTCAAAAGATCCTGCCCCCATGTGGACACAAGATGGACACCACAAGATGGCCAGCAGGGGAGGGCAATTGGCAAAGAGACCAAGTCTGCAAGGGAGGGCAGTTGCGGGCGATCAGGCCAGCAGGGGAGGGCAGTTAGGGGTGACCAGGTCTGCATGGGAGGGCAGTTAGAGGCAAACAGGCTGGCAGGGGAGCAGTTAGGCATCAATCAGGTGGGCAGAGGTAGTTAGGTGGTGATCAGGCTGGCAGGCAGAAGCGGTTGGGGGAAACAGGAAGGCAGGCAGGTTAGCAGTTGGGAGCCAGCAGTCCTGGATTGTGAGAAGGATGTCTGACTGCTCGTCTAGACCCAATCCCACTGGTGCATGAATTTCATGCACTGAGCCTCTAGTATTCAAATAATCCTTACAAGAATTTCCCAAACCTGTGGAAAGAACTGGGTCTTCAAATCCAAGAAGCTAACAGAACACCTCATTATCTCAATCCAAAAAGGCTTTTGTCAAGGCATATTATATTAAAGTTGTTCAAAATTAATGATAAGGAATTTGCAAGGCAGCCAGAGAAAAAGAGACAGTAACTTATAAAGGAAACCCTATTAGATTGTCATCAAAATTTTAAACAGAAACCCTATAAATGAGGAGGAAGTGAAGTCAAATATTCAAATTACTGAAAGAGAGAAATCACCAGCCAAGAATAATATTCCAGAGAATTTATTCTTTAAATGTGAAGGATAAATAAAGGCTTTTCCAGACACATAAAAGCTGAGGCAATTTACCACTACAAGTCCTGCATTACAAAAAAATGCTAAAAAGTGCTCTTCTAATTAAAACAAAACAAAAAAAAAAAGGAGACAAGATTTTGAGTGAGACGACTAAAAGACAGAGCAGGAAATTGCAACTCTGGTCTAGACTAAGGTATTAAATACTTAACTATAACAAAAATATTAAAGGAAATAAAAGCATTTTAAAAAAGAAAAAAACTATTGCAATTTGGAAAGAATGCACAGCATAGAAAAAAGGATGATTTGTGTTAACAAAAACATAAAAGAGGAGGAAAGAAAGGATTGAACTTGCACAAGTGAGTGGAGATAAGATACATTCAGAAGAAAAAGCACTATTGTACTTATTGTGCACAAATGTAATGGTACTCACACATAAAATATCTAGAACTGAGGGAAAACATCATAGAAAACCTCCAAACTAAAATAACCAACAGAAACACAAGGGAAAAAAAAAAACACAATGAAGACACTGCTATCAGAAAACAAAAATTGAAATGATTATAGAAAATACTCTTATATTAATAATCACCCTGTATGTAAATGAATTGAACTCATCAATCAAAAGGCAAAATAACAGAAAGGATTAAAAACAACAAAGAAAGCAACTATTTGCTGCCTTCAGGAAACCCATCTCAGTGGCAAAGACAAAGAGGCTCATGGTGAAGGGTGGAAGGTGATACTATAAGCAAATGGCATCCAGAGAAAAGTAAATAATAGATGTAAAGATTAAAAAAAAGGTAATAAGTAACAAAGAGGGATACTTTTTTGTAGCGAGCGACTGGGAGAGCACCAGGGCAAAGGCTGTCAGCTGAATCCAGTGGCATAGGCAGAGCCATGTCCTGGAAACATACCTCGCCAAAGGCAGAAATGTTGTCAGTCCTGACCTTTAGCTCAGGCACTAGGAGGTGGGTGCCATTATCTGGGGTCAGCCAGGCACCCAGGGGGGTGGATGCAATTATCCAGGTCCAGCCAGACCTGACAATTATAAGAAGCTACAAGAATGAAGAATGCAGCCTGATCTTTAAGCATGACTTAATATAATTTCCTTTGTTTTAAACTATAGTAAAACTTCCTGGTATCATGCTGTATATAATAAACACACTGCACTAGTTCTGGGTTACTGTCTCTGTGTCTGTCTTTTTCTCAATCCCTACTCATGCCTCTCAGGTCTCGTATGCTCTCTGGCCATGCTGGTCATGGCAAAACCCACACTTTATAAAGACAAAGAGGATAATTCATCAAAAAGATATAACACTTATTATGCACCCAATCTGGGAGCACCAAGACATATAAAAACAACAGCTAACAGAACTAAAGGGAGAAACTGAAAAAAAAACACAAAAAACAATTATAGTAGAGGACTTAAACACCCTATTAGTAACAATGAATAGATCATTCAAACAGAAAATCAATAAAGAAATTTCAGCCTTAAAATGACACATTAGTCCAAATAGACATAATTGATACCTATTTTTCACCCCAGAAAACATAGTGGAGAAAGACAAGCCTCTACAATAGGGAAAATTGGAAATTTGCATGCAAAAGAATGAAACTAGATTGTTATTTGACACCATACATAAAAATTAACCCAATACAAATCAAAGACTTAATTATAAGACCTGAAACAATGAAATACACAGAAAAGGGTGAGAAACCAAGATGGCAGCATAGGTGAACACCTAAGCTGCTGCCTCGCACAACAATTTCAAAACTACAACTAAAAGACAGAATGGACACCATCTAGAAACACAGGAAAGCTGGCTAAGTGAAAATTCTACAACTAGAAGTAAAGAGAGGTACTCACGAAGACTCAGAGGAGCTGTAAAAAGCTGAGGTATGGAGACACGCTCGTGGAGAGGACAGGTGGAGAAGGTTCTGGCTGGCTTCCTCTAGTGGGAGGGAGATGGAAAATCCCAACTGCACTGAACCCCAGCTCCAGGTGAGACTCATAGGGGAATCTGGACTGTTGTGAAAAGGAAGGAGTGCACGGAAACTTAGGGGAGCCACAAAAGACAGAAGTATTAGGGCTCGCGAAAGTGCATGTGAAAGTGTGGGCAAAAGTGCACACACAGCACTGACTGCTGATTGTGCCTGGATTCCTCTAGCGGGAGGAAAACAGAACCTTACAACAGCACTGAAATCCAGGTCCAACTGCACTGAACCCCAGTTTCGGGCGAGACCCTGTGGACCCAGACTCATACGGGTCCCTAGAGCTCACAGAAACTCAGGAGAACTGAAAGCCAGAGTTCTGGAAGCTCATGCACGTGCACAAAAGGCAGAGATCTAGAGGGAAATGTGCATGTGCAGACACAGCAGATCCTCACAACCAACTGGCTTGGAGGTCAATTCTTCCCAGTGATACCAACAACAATCAAGACTTAACTACAACAAGGCTGTACACACAGTTCACAAAAGGGTGCACCAAGAGTGTCCATCTCAGGTAACTGGGGAGGCAGAGCTACTGACCACATAGGACAGGACAGCTAGCACACAAAGCTACTCTACCAATTAAGGGGAAAAGCGAAATATGTGGAGACTAAAGAACAGATCACAAACAAAAGAAATGGAGAAAAACAAATGACTGAATATAGAGTTCAAAACCACAGTTATAAGGTTTTTAAAGAATTTCCTAGAAAAAATAGATAAATTTAGCAAGACCCAAGAGGAGATGAAAAAGAACCAATTAGAAATTAAACATACACTGACTGAAATAAAAAATATTATACAGAAATCTAATAGCAGACTAGAGGATCGCAAGAATGAAGTCAAAGATTTGAAATACAAAGAAGCAAAAAACACTCCACTGGAAGAGCAAAAAGAAAAAAAAGAATAAAAAATGTGAAGACAGTGTAAGGAGCCTCTGGGACAACTTCAAGCATACCAACATCAGAATTATGGGGTGCCAGAAGAAAAGAGACAGCAAGATACTGAAAACCTATTTAAAGAAATAATGACTGAAAATTTCCCACACCTGGTGAAGGAAATAGACTTACAAGTCCAGGAAGTGCACAGAACCCCATATAAAAGGAATCCAAAGAGGACCACACCAAGACACATCATAATTAAAATACCAAGAGCAAAAGAAAAAGAGAGAATATTAAAAGTAGTAAGAGTAAAACCTACAAGGGAGCACCCATACGACTCTCAGCTGATTTCTCAACAGAAACTATGCAGGCCAGAAGGGAGTGGCAAGAAATATTCAAAGTGATGACTAGCAAGAACCTACAACCAAGAGTACTTTACCCAGCAAAGCTATCATTCAGAATTGATGGGCAGATAAAGAGCTTCACAGATAAGAAAAAACTTAAGGAGTTCATCAACACCAAACCAGTATTATATGAAATGCTAAAAGGTATTCTTTAAGAAGAAAAAGATGAAAACGGTAAAGGTAAAAATTATAAACAACAAATACATATGTATCAACAAGTGAATCTAAAAATCAAGTGAATTGAAAATCTGATGAACAGAATAAACTGGTGAATATAATAGAATTAGGGGCATAGAAATGGATTGGACTGATAATTCTCAGGGGGAAAGAGGTGAGGGGTGTATAGGAAGAGACTAGACAAAAATCATACACCTATGGATGAGGACAATGTGGGGGAGGTAAGGGCAGAGGGTGGGTGGGGTGGGAACCAGGTGGAGGGGAGATATGGGCGGGGGAAGAGGAATAATTGTAATAATCTGAACAATAAAGATTTATTAAAATAAAAAAAAAAGAAATACACAGAAAAAAATCGTAAGTACTAAATTGGTCTCAAAGAGGATTTTATAAACTTGACCCTAAAGGCAAGGGAAATAAAGCAAAATAAATGAATGGAACTACATCAAACTAAAAAGCTACACAGCAAAAGAAACCATACCAAAAAAAAGGTGACTGACGAAAATGGAGAAAATATTTGCAAACAAACCCTCCAATAAGGGTGAACATTCAAAATGAACTCCTATAATTTGATATAAAAAACAAACAAACAGTCCTATCTAAAAATGGGCAGAGGACCTAAACAGACACTTTTCTCAAGACATACAAATGGCCAACAGATATATGAAAAGCTGCTCAACTTCACTAGCTATAAAGCAAATGCAAATGAAACCACAATTAGATGCCATCTCATCTGTTAGAATGGCTGTTATCAATAAGACAAGAAATAACAAGTGTTGGAGAGGTTGTGGAGAAAAAGGAACCCTCATTTACCACTGGTGGGAATGTATACTGGTACAGCCATTATAGAGAACATCTTGGCTGTTCCTCAAAAATTAATAATAATCTACTGTGACCCAGCAATTCCTCTTCTGGGTACCTACACAAAAACTTTAAAATATTTATTTGTAAATTATATGAACCCCTATGTTGATTGCAGCATTATTCATAAGAGTCAAGACATGAAAACAATATAATATCTTTCTATGGATGGCTGAGTAAAGAAGATGTGATACATAAATACAGTGAAATACTACTCATTTATGAGAAAAGATGAAATACTGCCAATTGTGAGAACAAGGATAGATCTTGAGAGTATTATGCTAAGTGAACTAAGTCAGATAGAAAAGGACAAGAACCATTTACTTAAATGTGGGATATAAAACAGAAAGCAGCAAATGAACAAACTCTTAGACAAAGACATCAGTATGGAGTTTATCACAGGGAAGAAGATTGCTGGAGAATGAAAAGGATAAAAGGGTTAAACATATGGTGATGGAACAAGAATAGACTTTGGTGAGCACACAATTTAATATATGGATGACTATAATGTTGTAAGCCTGAAACTTATTAAGATTATTCTTATTAACCAATGTCACTCCAATAATTTTAATTTAAAAAGTTCCTGGATATTTTTGCTGTGATTTCACTTTTGAAAAAGATTAACTAACTAAAATTAATTTCATATACTCTCTCACAAATCCACCCAAACCTTGCCTGTCTATGATCTTGCACTGAGGAATGCACCAAGCCATGAACTAGGTCTGAACTATAAGGTCTCAGGGAAGTAAAGGAAGATGAAAACTCTAGAAGAAAGGAGATTATCAAGCTGGCAGTATAAATTAAATTCCCACATCCAATGCAAAATTTGTTAAAGGGGCTTTCCCTTGCCTAGTTTACTGCCATTGGAAAGAGTCACAAAAATCACCTTGGGAAATTAGGGTGTCCCTTCCCTAATTTCCAATCCTTACAAGGCTTCAAGGCAAATCTAATTTTGTTTTCTTACTGTTCAGATTGGAAATAATACAACTGCTACATTCTCCGATGCTTCTCCATTCTCCAAGAAATATAAATGAAACCATTTGGAGTGGTGGCTATTGTAAAACAGATTTCTTTTGGAATGTATTGAGCTGCAGTTGGACTCCAGTAACTTGAGCTGGGTGGGTAATAATAAAGAATCAGGTTGGGAGATTAATCTACTCCTTCCATCTTGCTTTGAGCTAAAGTTTCTATATAAGTTGTATAGCTGAAAAGCAGGCAAAGCACCCACCATACACATTGAGTGTCATCTTGGCTTATAGACCTGAAATAATGGATTGGGTCATTCTCTGCTTCAGGGCCTTCATCACTGCTCTGGTAAAGCTGGACAGTATGATCTAGCATCTGTGGGAGAAGGGCTTCAGCATATGTTTAGGAGGAGGAGGCCACTCCCAGCCTAGAGCCTGGTTGAAGAAGCAGAGATTTAATGGGGCTTAGTTAAAAGGTCCTGAAGTTTATTAAAGACCTTTTCTTTGCTTATTAAAAGGTGTTTGGAACCACCAATTTGGGTTTTTGCCCTCAATTAATTTGTCTTGGATTCTGCCTGACTGGGCTCACATTTTTATACCTTTATAGCTGTTTTTCATTCTCAGCAGGCACTAAACACTTTGCAAGCCCTGTAGTAGTGCACAGAAAGAAAGGGTTTCTCTTCCTTTGGAGGACAAAGAAAGAACTTTCCAAGTCACTGTTATGGCAAGATGACTTTTGTCCCTACCTATCTACCCTCTAACAGACTCTTCTGTGACTTCCTACTGGCAAGGAGTAGGAGATCTCAGAAAATTTCCAACATCACATGACGTGAGGATGTAAGATGTTTCTTTGCTTATGAAACAGGCAATGAAGGAATAAGGACAAATACCTGTGTCAGGCCTCATGACAAGTACGTTGCATACACTGTCCACTAAATGTCATAACACTCCCATCAATCAGTATTATTACCATTGTTACACTGAGGGTTTTGAGTCTCAGTGATATTAAACAATATGTCCAAAGGCTCAAATGAAGCAAATCCAAGACTAAACCAGAGCGTATACATAGAAATGAGGCTCCTTCCACCCAACCACACAAGACAGAATTGTTAACTTCCCATTGCACATGAACTAGGTTATATACATTCAAGGGAGAGCTCTGCTGCTTTGGAGATATTTAATTTAATTACCAAGAGTTGGGAAATTCTAAGCTAAATATTACACAATAGAGAGTAATATAGCTGAAAAGCAGGCAAAGCACCCACCATCCACATTGAGGGGAAAAAATAAAAAAACCAGTAGGGAATTAACCAGAACTGTACCAAGAAAAACCACCCAGAGGGGAAAGAGGACATCATGCAGACCGGAATGCTGGTCTCAGGAACACTGCAGGCATGTGCTCATATTCCTTGGGGACTCTGAGGGCTCTTTAATCACCACAGTCCTCTGCTCTTATTCTGTGTGATCCCATGAAACTTTTATTTTTATGTTAAATTATTTTTACTGTTATTGCAATATCCCTCCAAGTTGCTTTTTGGCAAGTGAAAATCCTGGTACATGTCACTCTATCTGGCTGAAGTAAAGAGGTTTCCTTTAAGGTAAACACCCTGCTCTCCATTAAAAATTCCACCAGGGCATTGCATGGCTCTCTTGATAATATCTTTTTTATTTTTAATTATATTTTTATTGATTTCAGTGAGTAAGGGAGAAGGGAAGAGATAGAAACCTCAACGATGAGAGAGAATCATTGATTGGCTATTTCCTGCATGCCCCTTACTGGTGATCAAACCCGCAACCTGGTCAGGTGCCCTTGACCAGAATTGAACCCGGACCTTTCGGTCCACAGGCTGACACTCTAACTACTGAGCAAAACCAGCTAGGACTTGATATCTTTTTTCATGTGTTATAATATCTCATAGATAAACCTTTACTTGATCCTTAACAGTCAGTTGGGTTGCTGATCAAATGGCCACCTTTGGTATTGGTATGTCTAAAGACTGGGGTTTGGTTGTGTTTTCTCTTAAATGCCATGAGAGATGTATTCTAGTTAATATTCTACTTTCCTAGTTTGGCTGCCCATCTTCACATATCTGAAGGTAAGATCCCAGAAAGGGGTAATTGTTGTGCAATGGAGCTTGAGCTCCATTCATGTATGTGTCTCAAAAATCAGGAGATTCTATATAGTTAAACATCAGTAACCTAACAAATCAATCCAATTGTGGGGCTGATCTTTGAAATTTTGAGGCAGATAAAGAGAAACATGGCTCAATAAGGTAAGCTAATTGCAAACTATTTCTGCCTATTGACTTCACCTCTGCGCTCTTTTTTTAAAAATATATTTTTATTGATTTTTTACAGAGAGGAAGGGAGAGACATAGAGTTAGAAACATTGATGAGAGAGAGACATCGATCAGTTGCCTCTTGCATGCCCCCTAGTGGATATGTGCCCGCAACCAAGGTACATGCCCTTGACCAGAATGGAACCTGGGACCTTTCAGTCCTCAGACTGACGCTTTATCCACTGAGCCAAACGGATTTCGGCAACCTCCTCACTCTTAAAGGACTGGTATATGTATCTTTATTACACATCTATTTCCTGTTCATAGGTCTGACCACGGGATCTGCTGGGAGGGAATCATTATAGTCATCTTTGTTTCTGGTGCCTATCAGTCTGTCAGAGTAGATGTTGAATAAAATTTTTTTAAGGTTTCCTATTTTAAAATTGATTTTTTTATTGTGTTACATGTATACATATCTTCCTATTGCGCCCCCCCCCCACCTCCCAGGCATACCCCAACCCCCCAGTGTCTCGTGTTCAATGGTTATGCTTATATGCATGCATACAAGTCCTTTGGTTGATCTCTTATCTACCCCACCTCTCCTTAATCTTCCTGCTGTAATTTGACAGTCTGTTTGATGCTTTACTGCCTCTGTATCTATCCTTTTGTTCATCAGTTTATAATGAACTTTATTATCCACAAATGAGTGATATCACGTGGTGTTTCTCCTTCACTGACTGGCTTATTTCACTTAGCATAAGGCTCTCCAGTTCCATCCAGGTTGCTGCAAATGGTAAAAATTCCTTCTTTTTAATGGCGGCATAGAATTCCATTGTGTAGATGTACCATAGTTTTCTGATGCACTCATCTGCTGACGGGCACCTAGGCTGTTTCCAAATTGTAGCTATTGTAAATTGTGCTGCTATGAACATAGGGGTGCATATAAATCCTTTCTGATTGGTGTTTCTACTTTCTTAGGATATATTCCTAGGAGTGGGATTGCTGGGTCAAATAGGAGATCCATTTTTAGTTTTTTGAGGAAACTCCATACTGTTCTCCACAGTGGCTGCACCAGTCTGCATTCCCACCAACAGTGCACAAGGGTTCCTTTTCCTCTGCATCCTCATTTGTTGATTTGTTGATGATTGCCATTCTGAAGGGTGTGAGATGGTATCGCAATGTCATTTTGATTTGCATCTCTCAGATAATTAGTGATTTTGAACATGTTTTCATGTGTCTCTTGGCCTTCCTTCTGTCGTCTTTCAAAAAGATTCTATTTAGGTCTGTTGCCCATTTTTTTAATTGGATAATTTATCTTCCTTTTATTAAGTTGTATAAGTTGGTTGTAGATGTTGGAGATTAAACCTTTATCAGTGATAACATTTGCAAATATGTTCTCTCATACAGTGGTCTTTCTTGTTGTTTTGTTGATGGTTTCTTTTGCTGTGCAAAAGCTTTTTATTTTGATGTAGTCCCATTTGTTTATTTTTTCTTTAACTTCCATTGCTTGATTTTATTTGTAGTGATCAAAACCCAGAGTTGATTCATTGCAGCTTTATTTACAATAGTCAGAATATGGAAACAACCTAAGTGTCCAACAGTGGATGAATGAATAATGATGATAAAGTACATATAAACAATGGAATACTACTCAACCATAACAGATATGTGAAACATAGATATGAATCGTGAGGTTACTCTACTAAGTGAAAATAAATCAGATGAAGAGACAAAGACCATCTGATTTCATTCATTTGTGGAATCTACACAAAACAAAAACCTGTATAAAACCAAATAGATAAAGAGAACAGATTGTGGTAATCAGAGGGACACAGTTTGAGGACAAAACAGATGTAGTGTGTCAATTCTACTTTTGATTGTGATCACTTTGTAGTGTATACAGATGCTGAATTATAGTGTTGCACACCTAAAATTTACTAATTTAGCTCAATTAATAAAGGAATTGATAAGGAGAAACTAAAGAGGGAGTCTGCCAGAAACCAATAATTATCTCATTAACAGAAAATGGAGGAGGAACCTGAAAAGCTGATCAAACCTTGAAGCTCTGAAAGGTCAAAGCCAGCCACTCCCTATCTATTTGAGACAATGAACTTCCCCATCAAATAATTATGTAAATCCTTACTGATAAAGATAATCTACTTGTTACTGGAATTGGCTGCTACAGGGTAAAGAGTGTATCCCAAAAACCTGAATAAAAGGGATGGCAAGGCCAAAGGAAGGTGGTAGTCTTTTCACTAGAGCAGTGGTTCTCAACCTTCCTAATGCCATGACCCTTGAAAACAGCTCCTCATGTGATGGTGACCCCCAATCATAAAATTATTTCCATTGCTACTTCATAACTGTAATTTTGCTACTGTTATGAACTGTAATGTAAATATCTGATATGCAGGATGTATTTTCATTGTTACAAATTGAACATAATTAAAGCATAGTGATTAATCACAAAAAACAATATGTAATTATATATTGTGAAATATTTATTTCTAATTACAAATAAATGAAATTTTGTCTTGAATCGTGGTGT
>PVJN01014983.1:0-45387 GCA_004026805.1 Lasiurus borealis | reverse complement strand
CTCCTCCTCCTCCTCCTCCTCCTCCTTCTTCTTCTTCTTCTTCTTCTTCTTCTTCTTCTTCTTCTTCTTCTTCTTCTTCTTCTTCATATTCTTCAAGAATACCTTTCAGCATTTAATATAATGCTGGTTTGGTGGTGATGAACGCCTTTAGCTTTTTCTTATCTGTGAAACTCTTTATCTGACCTTCAGTTCTGAATGAAAGCTTTGCTAAGTAGATTAATCTTGGTTGTAGGTTCTTCCTATTTGTCACATTGAATATTTTTTGCCACTCTCATCTGGCCTGCATAGTTTCTGTTGAGAAATCCACTGACAGTTGTATGGGTTCTCCCTTGTAGGTAATTAACTGTTTTTCTCTTCCTCCTTTTAATATTCTCTTTGTCTTTTGCTCTTGGCATTTTAATTATTGTGACTTGGTGTGGTCATTTTTGGATTCCTTTTATTTGGGGTTTTCTGCGCTTCCCAGACTTGTAAGTCTATTTCTTTCACTAGGTGGGGGAAGTTTTTGGTCATTATTTCTTCAAATAGGTTTTTAGTACCTTGCTCTCTCTCTTCTTCTGGCACCCCCATAATTCTGATGTTGGTATGCTTCAAGTTGTCTCAGAGGCTCCTTACACTATCTTCATGTTTTTTAATTCCTTTTTCTTTTTGCCTTTCCAGTGGAGTGGTTTTTGCTTCTTTGTATTTCAAATCCTTGACTTGATTCTTGCATTCCTGTAGTCTGCTGTTAGGTCTCTGTATAATATTTTTTATTTCAGTCAGTGTATGTTTAATTACTCCTTTTTCATATCCTCTAGGGATCACTAAATTTATTGGCCTTTTCTAAAAAATTCTTGAAAAACGTTATAACCATGGTTTTGAACCCTATATCCAATCATTTGTTTTCCTCCATTTTTTTCATTTGTGACCTGTTTCTTTGTCTTTGCATTTTGGTTGCTTCCCTGAGTTGATAGAGTGGCTTTGGGTGCTAGGTGACCTATAGAGCCCAGTAGCTCAGCCTCCCCAATTACCCGAGTGGACACTCTTGGTGCACTGCTTTGTAGGCTGTGTGCACAGTCTTGTTGTAGTTAAGCCTTGATTGTTGTTGGTATCACTGGGAGAAATTGACCTCCAGACCTCCAACTGTGTCTATGCTGGAAGAATTTCTGTGCTGGAGACACCTTTATAGGAGAAGACTTGAAAAAGGCTCTGTGCTCAGCTTGAAAGGGGTAGAGTCTCAGGGCGGAGCAGGCAGCATTGGTTTCCTGTAAGCTTTTCCCTAATAAGCCCCTGTGTCTCAGTGTCCCATGATAATTGCTGCAAACACTTCTGAGAGAAAGCTGCCCTCGAGTTCCACACACTTTTCAGACAGTCCAGTTTTTCCCCGAATGAGTCAGGGTTCCCAGAGTCTTGCCTGGAAGTGAAATTCAGTGCAGTCAGGAGCTTTTCTCTCCCTTCTGCTTTATTTTATTTATTTATTTTTTAAATTAGATATTTATTATTCAGATTATTACATTTGTTTCTCTTTTTTCCCCTCCATATCTCCCCTCCACTTGGCTCCCACCCCTCCCTCTACCCTTACCTCCCTCCCGTTGACCTCATCCATAGGTGTATGATTTTTGTCCAGTCTCTCTGTACACCCCTCACCCCTTTCCTTCTGAGAATTAGTCCACTCCCTTTCTGTGCTCTTGATTCTATTATATTCACCAGTTTATTCTGTTCATCAAATTTTTAATTCACTTAATTTTTAGATTCATTTGTTGATAGATATGTATTTGTTGTTCATAATTTTAATCTTTTAACTTTTTCTTCTTCCTCTTCTAAAAGAATACCTTTCAGCATTTCATATAATACTGGTTTGGAGTTGATGAACTCCTTTAGCTTTTTCTTATCTGTGAATTCTTTATTTGATAGCTTTGCTGGATAGAGTATTCTTGGTTGTAGGTTCTTGCTATTCATCACGTTGAATATTTCTTGCCACTTTTGTCTGGCTTGCATAATTTCTGTGTAGAAATCAGCTGACAGCTGTATGGGTGCTCCCTTGTAGGTAATGAACTATTTTGCTGCTTTTAATATTCTCTCTTTGTCTTTTGCTCTTGGTATTTTAATTATGATGTGTCTTGGTGTAGTCCTTTTTGGATTCCTTTTATATGGGGTTCTGTGTGCTTCCTGGACTTGTAAGTCTATTTTTTTCACCAGATGTGGAAAATTTTCAGTGTTTATTTCTTTAAATAGGTTTTCAGTATCTTGTTCTCTCTCTTCTTCTGGCACCCCCACGATTTTGATATTGGTAAGGTTGAAGCTATCCCAGAGGCTCTATACATTATGTTTACATTTTTGGATTCTTTTTTCTTCTTGCTTTTCCAGTTGAGTATTTTCTGATTGTTTATATTTCAAAATTTTGACTTGATCTTGCCTTCCTCTAGTCTGCTGTTAGGTCTCTGTATAATATTTTTTATTTCAGTCAGTGTATGTTTAATTTCTAATTGGTCCTTTTTCATCTTTAGTTGGTTCCTTTCCATCTCTAGTTGGTCCTTTTTCATCTCCTCTTGGGTCTTGCTAAATTTATCCATCTTTTCTGGGATGTTCTTGAAAAACCTTATAACTGTGGTTTTGAACTCTATATCTAGTTGTTTGTTTTGCTCCATTGTTTTTGTTTGTGAGCTCTCCTTTGTTTTGGCATTTTCACTATGCCGGGAGGACTCCTGTGTAGGATTCAGCCTTATGATACAAGACTTGCAAAACTGCAAAAGCCTCTCTTTTGAGCTTGGGATGGGTAGAGTCTCAGGGCTTAATAGATGGCCTTGCCTTCCATTTGGTCCTGCCCTCCACGGCCCCTGAGTCTCACGTGACTGGGTAATTGCTGGGGTGGTCCCTGTGCGCACACGTGCTCTATCACAGTGCCTCTAGACTGCTGCCTTTCTGGGTTCCCTGCACCCCAGGATCATATGAATCTAGGTCCCCAGGGTTTCACCCAAAACTGGGGTTTAGTGGAGTTAGAAGTGGCTCAGTTGGGAGGCTCTGTCTCCCACCCATTTGTGAAAACCAGTGGCGCAATCAGCAGTCAGTCTTCTGCGTGCAGTGCTGTGCATGCTACCAGACTTCTGCCCTTTTGAGATGCCCCTAAATTTCCGTGCACTTCTCCTTTTTCACAGTCCAAACTTCCCACATATGAGTTTCAGCTGGACCTGGGGTTCAGTGCTGTAGGATAAGGGGTTCAATGCTGTTGGGAGTCTCCGTCTCCCTCCTGCCAGAGAAAGCCAGCCAGTTTCTCCAGCACCCGCTCTCTCCACGCGTGCATCTCCGTACCTCAGCTTTTAGTAGCCCCTCTGGGTCTCTGTGAGCCCCTCTCTTTCCTTCTAGTTGTAGAATTTCCACTCAGCAAGCCTTCCTGTGTTTCTGAATGGTCTCCTTTTTGTCTTTTAGTTGTAGTTTTGAAATTGTGCAAGACAGCAGTTAGGTGTTTACCTATGCCTCCATCTTGGTTTCCCTAAAATCATTTTTTCTTGACATATTATTGTTTATAGCATAAACATTATTATATTTAAAATAATTTTTAATAAAAATCAAATCAGGATCAAGCATAGTGATCCAAAATACATACATACATACATACATAAAAATAAAATAAATTATCACACACAAAAAAAAGTCCCTACTTAGGCCAAAATCACTTTGGCTCAGTAATGGAGCATCAGGAGGACTGAAGGGTCCCAGGTTTGATTCTGGTCAAGGGCATGTACCTTGGTTGCGGGCACATCCCCAGTGGGGGATGTGCAGGAGGTAGCTGATCGATATTTCTCTCTCATCAATGCTTCTATCTCTCTATCTCTCTCCCTTCCTCTCTGTAAAACTCAATAAAATATATTCTTTAAAAAAAGTCTCCACTTAGGTTCTTTCCCCATTTTTTTATGGACTGTTTATTTTTCTTTTGTTAAATTGTATGAGTTCCCTATAAATTTTGCAGATTAAATCTTTATTGGATATAACATTGGCAAATATGTTCTCCCATGCAATGGACTTTCTTATTGTTTAGTTTATGGTTTCTTTTGCGTGCAGAAGTTTTTTATTTTGATGTAGTCCCATTTGTTTATTTTCTTCTTGGTTTCCATTGCCCTAGGAGCTGTATCAGTAAAGATATTGCTATGACATATGCCTGATATTTTGCTTCCTGTAGATTCTTCTATGGATTTTTATGGTTTCCCATCTTATATTTCAGTCCTTTAGCTATTTTGAGTTTATTTTTGTGTATGGTGTAAGTTGGTAGTCTAGTTTCTTTTTCTTTTCTTTTCTTTTCTTTTCTTTTCTTTTCTTTTCTTTTCTTTTCTTTTCTTTTCTTTTCTTTTCTTTTCTTTTCCTTTCTTTCTTTCTTTCTTTCTTTCTTTCTTTCTTTCTTTCTTTCTTTCTTTCTTTCTTTCTTCTTCTTTTTTGCATATACTAGTCCAATTTTCCTTACACCATTTATTGAAGAGACTCTCTTGACTCTGGTGTATGAGAGCATATGTATTTTAAGTAAGGTTAGTCAGAGACAGATTCTTGGAGGGATACTCCTGAGCTGAACTGTACAGATAAGACTGAATCTGCTATTATAGTCCAAGGGAAGGACAAGTGCAAATATCCAAGCACCAAAAAGAAGAGAACCAGCAAGAGAACAGTATGAAATGACTGAGAAGTGGGCAAAGATGGAGTCAGGATGGACCTTGAAGGCCAAAAAGATTTAACATTTATTCTAGGAATCATGGACTCCAAGGAATTTGAAAGTCATTCATTCATTCAGTAAATGGTAACAAAGACATTTACTTCCATTATCCTATCTAATAAAAGGGTAATATGCAAATTAACTGCTACACCCACAAGTCATGCCTACCAGCCACACCCATCAGGCAGTCAGAGTGAACATATAAATTAACCCAACCGAGATGGCTATAGCCACAGAGCAGGAGGGAGGTTTGGGTTGCTCCTGGCGATAGAGGAAGCCAAGCTTCCTGCATATACTTTGCTTAAGGCAACAAACTTTCAATGGCTGAGCAAGCAGAAGGCTTGGCTCTGCTCCAGGCTACAAAGTTTCAATTGTAGAGATATTAATTGTAGAAGAAAAATAAATCCCAAATACCAGGGCCTCTGCTGGGTTGTCAGGGGGTGTGGCTGGCCTGCAAATCACCACAAGTACCCCACCCAGGCCACCCCACACACCAAGGGAACATCCACCATGATCCAGGACACCCTTTGGGCAAACCAGCTGGCCTCTATCCTATCTAATAAAAGAGTAATACGCAGATTGATCATCACTCCAACACACAAGATGTCTGTTCCCATGTGGTCAAAAGATCCTGCCCCTATGTGGACACAAGATGGCCACCACAAAATGGACAGCAGGGGAGGGCAGTAGGCAGGGACCAGGCCTACAAGGGAGGGCAGTTGTGGGCAATCAGGCCAGCAGGAGAGGGCAGTTGGGAGGGACCAGGCCTGCAAGGGAGGGCAGTTGGGAGTGATCAAGCCTGCAGGGGAGGGCAATTAAGGGTGACCAGGCCCACAGGGGAGGGCAATTAGGGGCAAATAGGATGGCAGGAGAGCAGTTAGGCATCAATCAAGCTGGCAGGGGAGTGGTTAGAGATGATCAGGCTGGCAGGCAGAAGCAGTTAGGGGCAATCTGGAAGGCAGGGGAGCAGTTGGGAGACAGCATTCCTGGATTGTGAGAGGGATGTCCGACTGCCGATTGAGGCCCGATCCTACCTGGATCATACATCCCTCAAGTGGTCCCAAATTGTAGAGGGAGCAGGCTGGACTGAAGGACACTCCCCCACCCTGGGCACAAATTTCATGCACTGGGCCTTAAGTATACAATAAATGCATATTTATATGAAATAAATATTTCATTTAGTTAATATTTATAATTAATAAATATAATTAAACAAATAAATATTTACATATTATAATAAATATTGGGTTAAAAATACTCATTATCTATCAAGCAATATTCTAGGCTAAAAATATAAAAATGGAGAGATAAAATTCCACTTCCTTTTTTTTTTAATATATTTTTTTGATTTTTTACAGAGAGAAAGGGAGAAGGATAGAGTTAGAAACATCGATCAGCTGTTTCTACACTGAGGATGTGCATACAACCCAAGTACATACCCTTGACCAGAATCGAACCTGAGACCTTTCAGTCCACGGGCTGATGCTCTATCCACTGAGCCAAACTCGTTAGGGCCACTTTTCCTTTTTTTTTTTTTACTTTATTTTTATTGCTGAAAAATAGATGTTCCCACTTCTTCCCATCCCCACGCCCCTGCTGGCCATCACACATGTTTATGGGTTATGCATATATGTTCTTTGGTTAATCCTTTCAGCTTCTTCATTCATTCCTCCCACTCCACTCCCCTCTGTCAGCTACTAGTTTGTCCCACATATCTATGCCTCTGTTTCTATTTTATTCATTAGATTCCACATACAAATGAGATCATATGGTATTTCTCTTTCTCTGACTAGTTTATTTAACTTAGCACAATAGTCTCCAGATCCATCCAGACTATTGCAAAAGATAAGAGTTCCTTCTTTTTTATGACTACACAGTATTCCATTGTATAAATGTGCCACAACTTCTTTTCTCCTTTTATTTTTTTTGTATATATCTTTTCCTATCACCATTCAACCCCCTATCCTCCTCTAACTTCACCCCTACTCCTACCCACCATGGGTTGTCCATGTTAATAGATTCTTCTTCTTAAAAAAAAAATATGCTTAATCCTCTCCACCACCACCCTCAGCCACCACCAGAGCTGTTTGCCTGCTCTTTATCTTTGATTCTGTCTCTAATTTGCTTATTAGTTTTTCATTGGATTCTACAAATGAGTGAAATCATATGATACTTGTCTTTCTCTGACTGGCTTATTTTATTTAGCATAATACTATCCAGGTCCATCTATGCCAGTGGTTCTCAACCTTCCTAATGCCAGGACCCTTTAATACAGCTCCTCATGTGGTGGTGACCCCCAACCATAAAATTATTTCTGTTGCTACTTCATAACTGTAATTTTGCTACTGTCATGAACTGTAATGTAAATATCTGATATGCAGGATGTATTTTCATTGTTACAAATTGAACATAATTAAAGCATAGTGATTAATCACAAAATCAATATGTAATTATATATTGTTAAATATTTATTTCTAATTACAAATAAATGAAATTGTGTCTTGAATCATGGTGTTGCATGGGTAACAGTCTTAATATGACAACAGTAAACTACATTGCTACACTTTGCTACACTGAGGAGCAGTCTGTTGGTTCCTAAGACCATGGGAAATAGGTGTTTTCCAATAGTCTTAGGCGACCCCTGTGAAAGGGTCGTTTGACCCCCAAAGGGGTTGCGACCCACAGGTTGAGAACCGCTGATCTATTCTGTTGCAAAGGGTTTCCTTTCTGTTTATGGCTCAGTAGTATTCCATTGTGTAAATGTGTCATAGCTGTTTTATCCACTCATCTTTTGATAAACACTTGGGCTGCTTCCAAGCTTTGGCTATTCTATATAATAAAAGGGTAATATGCAAATTGACCAAACCACAGAACAACTGGTCTCTATGATGCACAATGACCACCAGGGGGCAGATACTCAGTGCAGGAGCTGCCCTTTCTGGTCAGCTCCCACAGCGGGAGTGCAGCTCAGCCAGAAGCCTGCTCCCCACTAAGCCATCAGTTGGACATCCCACAAGGGCTCCAGGATTGTGAGATGGTGCAGGCCAGGCTGAAGGACCCCCACCCACCCCAAGTTCATGAATTTCATGCACCTGGCCTCTAGTTATAAAAAATGCTGCAATGAACATAAGGGCATATATTCTTTCAAATTAGTGTTTTGGTTTCTTTGAATAAGTTATCAGAAGTAGAATCACTGGGTTTTATGGTAGTTCCAATTTTATTGTTTTCAGTTAATTCCATATTGCTTCACAGTGACTGCATCAATCTGCATTTCCACCAATAGTGTACAAGTTTCCCCTCTCCACATACTCATCAATACTTGTTGTTTGTTGATTTATTGATGATAGCCATTCTGATAGGTGTGAGGTGAAATCTCATTGTGGTTTTAATTTGAATTTTTCTGATGATTAGTTATATTGAGCATCTTCTTATATGTCTATTGACCATCTCTATATATTCTCTTTGGAGAAGTGTCTATTCACATCCTTTGCCTATTTTTAAAATTGGATTGTTTCTTCTTTTCTTGCTATTGAATTTTGTAAGTTCTTTATAAATTTTGGATATTAAGCCCTTATCAGATGTATCAACAAATATGTTCTCCCATTCAGTGAGTTGTTTCTTCATTTTGTTGATGGTTTCCTTTGCTGGATAAAACCTTTTTAGTTTGATGTATCCCATTTGTTCAATTTCCTTGTCCAAGGAGGTATATTAAACAAAAATTGCTACAAGAAATGTCTAAGATTTTACTGCCTAAGTTTTTTAAAAAATAATTTTTAATTGATTTTTTTTTTTACAGAGAGGAAGGGAGAGAGATAGAAAGCCAGAAACATCGATGAGAGAGAGACATAGATCAGCCACCTCCTGCACGCCCCCTATTGGGGATGCACCTGCAACCAAGGTACATGCTCCTAACTGCAAGCAAGGTACATGCCCTCGACCAGAATCGAACCTGGGACCTTTTAGTCCACAAGCCGATGCTCTATCCACTGAGCCAAACCGGTCTCAGCACTGCCTAAATTTTTTTCTAGGATTTTTATGATTAAAGTCTAACATTTCAGTCATTAAACTATTTTGAATTTATTCTTGTGTGTGGTCTTTGAAGGTGGTTAGATTCATTTTTTTGTACATAACTGTCAAATTTTCCCAACACCATTTATGAAATGCACTATCTTTATCCGACTATACGTTTTTGACTCCTATGTCAAATATTACTTAATTATAGAGGCATAGATTTATTTCTGGGCTCTTTAATCAGTTCCATTGGTCTATATATCTGTTTGTATGCCACTACTATGTTGCTTTGATAGCTATGGACTTGTAGTACAATATGATATTGGGTGGTGTGATTCCTTTAACTTTATTTTTCTTTCTCAATATTGCTATTGCTATTCAGGGTCTTTTGTGGTTCTAGTTCTGTGAAGTATGCCATTGGTATCTTGTTAGGAGTTGCATTGAATCAGTAGATTGCTTTGGGTAGTGTGGACATTTTAATGACAATAATTCTTCCTACCTATGAACATTGTATATGCTTCCACTTATTTGTATCTTCCCCTTTCTTCAGTGTCTTAGAAGTACAGCTCTTTTACACCTTTGGTTAAATTTATTTCTAGGTATTTTAATATTTTTGAAGCAAATATGAATGGGATAGTTTTCTTAATTTTCCTTTTTGATAATTCATTATTCTATCTAATAAAAGGGTGATATACAAATTAACTGTCACTCCATCACAAAGATGGTAGCACCCATAGCCACAAGATGGTGGCGTTCAGTCCCCTCAGCCTTGTCAGTGTCCCCCAGTTTGGGGGGACTATGCCGCTGAGAGCAGGGGTCTGTTGCTGAGAGCAGGCAGTGTGAACGGCCAGGCGTAATGCTTGCTTCATCAGACGACAGGCCCTCCTCTCACGGAAGCAGCATGGTTCCTTTGGAAGCAGCACAGCTCCCAGTGGCACACTGTGGTTCTCACCAGCTCCCACAGAAGTGGCAGGCGGCCTACTGCACGCAATATTGTGAGATGGGCTACTAGTTGATAAATAAAATGCAAATAACTTCTGAATATTTATTTTGTATCCTATTTTATGGAATTCATTGATCAGTTCTGGTAGTTTTTTAATGGAATCTTTAGGGTTCTTTATATATAGTATCATGTCATCTGAAAATAATGACAGTTTTATTTCTTCTTTTCCAATTTATATACTTTATTCCTTCTTCTTTTCTGATTGTTGTGTCTAGGACTTCCAGTACTATGTTGAGTAAGAGTGGTGAAAGCAGACATTCCTGTCTTATTCTGATTGTAAGTACAACACTTGTATTTTTTACCCATTGAGTATGATGTTGGCTGTAGGTTTGTCATATATGGCCTTTATTATGTTGAGGTAAGTTCCTTCTATGCTCACTTTGCTGAGAATTTTTATTTTAAATGTGTGCTGGATTTTATCAAATGCTTTTTCTGCATCTTTTTATATGGTCATGTGGTTTATATTCTTCATTTTGTATGTGGTATGTCATGTTTATTGATTTGTGGGTATTGTACCAACCTTAGATCCTGGAATAAATCCCAGTTAACCATGGTGTATTATCTTTTTAATGTATTGCTGGACTTAGTTTACTAATATTTTGTTAAGGATGTTAACATCTGTATTTATCAGAGATATTGGTTTATAAATTTTTTCTTTGTAGTGTCTTTATCTGATTTTGGAATAAGCATAATATAAAATGAACTTGGGATTATTATTGTCTCTTGAATTTTTTTGGAATAGTCTCAGAAAAATAAGTATTATTTCTTCTATGATTGTTTGGTAAAATTTCCCTGTGAAGCCATCTGGTCCAGAACTTCTGTAGGTTTGTAGTTTTTTTTTTTTTTTTCCCCTTTACTGCTTCAATTTAACTAGTTGTAATTTGTTTGTTCAGATTCTCTGATTCTCCCTGATTTAGTTTTGGGAGATTGTATATTTCTAGGAACTTATCTATTTCATCCAAATTGTTGGAATATAGTTCTTTTTTAAGTTCCTTTAAGTGTAAAGTTAAATTGTTTATTGGAATGCTATGAATTTCCCCCTTAGGACTGTTTTCTTGTGTCCCAAAGATTTTGGGGTTGTTGTGCCCTCATTAGAATAAGTGATTTCTTTCTTGATCTCATTGTTGACCTATTATTTAGTAATATGTTTTTAATCTGTGTTTTTCAATTTTCTACTTGTGATTGATTTATGGTTTCAATCTTCTTAAATTTATTGAGACTTATTTTCTGTTCTAACATGTAGTCTATCTTAGGAAATGTTCCAGGTGTACTTGAATAGAATGTATATTCTTCTACTTTGGGGTAAAAAGCTCTGAATATATCAATTAAATTCATCTGATCTAGTGTGTCATTTAAGGCTGCCATCTCTGTGTTGATTTTTCTGTCTGGAAGATCTATCCATTGATGTCAATGGAGTGTTAAATTCCCCTACTATGACTGTATTTCTGTCAATCTCTCCTTTTATCTCCATCCAGATTTGTTTTATATAATTTGGTGCTCCTATGTTGGGTGTGTAAATGTTTACAAGTGTTATATCCTCTTAATGGATTGCTCCCTTTATCTTTATTTAGTGTCCTTCTTTCTCTCTTACTATAGCCTTGGTTTTAAAGTCTATTTTGTCAGATATAAATATTTCCACCCCACCATTTTTTCCTTTCCATTTGCATGAAATAACTTTTCCAAACTTTACTTTTAGTCTGCATGGATCTTTCATTCTTGAAGATAGCATACATATTGGCCTTGTTTTCTTTTTTTCATCCTCACCAAAGGATATTTTTTCCATTGATTTATTTAGAGCAGTGGTTCTCAACCTGTGGGTCGCGACCCTTTGGAGGTCGAACGACCCTTTCACAGGGGTCGCCTAAGACCAGCAGAAAACACCTATTTCCCATGGTCTTAGGAACCAACAGACCGCTCCTCGGTGTAGCAAAGTGTAGCAATGTAGTTCACTGTTGTCATATAAAGACTGTTGCCCATGCTACACCATGATTCAAGACAAAATTTCATTTATTTGTAATTAGAAATAAATATTTCACAATATATAATTACATATTGATTTTGTGATTAATCACTATGCTTTAATTATGTTCAATTTGTAACAATGAAAATACATCCCTGCATATCGGATATTTACATTAGAGTTCATAACAGTAGCAAGATTATAGTTATGAAGTAGCAACGAAAATAATTTTATGGTTGGGGGTCACCACAACGTGAGCAGGGTCGCGGCATTAGAAAGGTTGAGAACCACTGATTTAGAGAGAATATAGGGGTTAGAGAAGGGGGGTGGGAGTTAAAGAAACATTGGTATGAGAGAGACATTTCAGTTGGTTGCCTCTTGTTCACACCCTAAACATGGCTGGGGATTGAGCCTGAAACTGAGATATGGGCCCTTGACTGGGAATTGAACCTGCAACCCTTCAGTCAACCCTTTAGGCTGATACTCTAACCACTCAGCAAAACTAGCCAGGGCCAGGTCCTGTTTTCTTATCCATTCAGTTACTCTATGTCATTTAATCCATTTATATTTAAAGCAATTATTGATATGTATATATTTATTGCTTTTATTTTTAAAACTATATCCCTGTTTTTTCTTCTTCCTTCTCCTCTTCTTCCTCTTCTCCTCCAACTCTTTTTTCTCCTCCTCCTACTCCTCTTCCTTCTCCTCCTTCTCTCTCTCCTTCTTCCTCTTCAAACAAACCCTTTATCATTTCTTATAATTTTATTTTAGTTTGGAAAGTCACTTTTTAACTGCATTGTATGGCAAAAAGATCATGGCTTAAGAAGTCATAAATCCAGGTTTCAAGTCCCTGCTCTCCCATTTACTGAACTAAACAAACAAACAAACGTGTCTTATACTATTTTATACTATTTATTATTTTTAGGGCTGGTTATTTTATCTCTTTGTGTTCCAATTTCTTCATCTGTAAGATGAAGCTAGTAACACTATTCATAGGACAAATGTAAACATCAAATGAAATAATTGATGTTCAAGTGTTCTATAAGAGATGCTATCAAATGTTACAAATTACTATCATCAGGTCACCAAATGAAGAATCAGTTTTAAGTATATTCATCAAAGAAATTTTCAGTGTAAAATATCTAGCTGTAAAGTACTGATAATTTTCTAAATAAACAAGCCTTTAATATCCAGATAAATTTCATCTTCAAAGATGTTCTTTGGTTAGGCAATTTGTTATTCTGATCATGTTTCTGTTACTTAAGATTTCTTTGAAATGTATCTCTTGATGCTGTCTCCAAAGCTATTATATCCTTGGTAGGGGTAACTCTTTATTGAAATAAATTTTGGTGAAAACCCATAGCATTACAGGCAATGAATATGGGGAGTGGGGAGGGGAGAGAGATCAACCTACATAACTTGAATGTATTTAAAAATAAAAAAATACTATCTATGCCATGAACTTATTTTCTTGTGTGGTAGATTCTACTGTACTTTTTAATGTATGATTTTTCTAAAATTTAGGTTCCTGGCCTACACAAACAAATTCTACTGTTTGTTTAAAGAAATGTGGAAATTGATACCTGAATTAGTTTATTTATTAATAAATTGATATACTGGGCCTTTAGGCCAATGAAAGAAATGTCCTGGGTGCCATTCCTAGGCCCCTAAATCCAATGTTAGAGAGCAGTACAGAAATTTGTGCTTAGAATGAACACAGATTGATCCCCTGAGTGATGAGATTATATAGGTGATGTTGGCTTTTGGCAAAGGGAGAAATTATGCTTGTATAATTTGAATCTTTGAGAATAAATTTCTATTGGACTCATGAAAATGATGCTTTGAAACTGCAATGATAGAGCTTCTTTCTCTGATTCAGTCTCTGAGTCACGGGCCTTCACCACCCTATTGTCCAAATCTGTAGGTTATGCATATATGCACACAAATTCTTTGGTTGATCTCTTTCTACCCACCCACCCCCTGCCTTCCCTCTGAGATACCACAGTTTGTTACATGCTTCTGTCTGTGGATCTCTTATGTTCATCAGTTTATTTTGTGCATTCGATTCCACATATGAATGATTTCATGTGATACTTGTCTTTCTCTGACTGGCTTATTTCACTTAGCATAATACTCTCCAGGTCCCTCCACGCTGTTTCTAAGGGTAAGAGATACTTTGCAGCAGTAAAAAAAAAAAAAAAAAAAAAAAAAGACTAGATATTTTAGAGTTTTATGCTATGTCGCCCATTTGTTTAGTAAGGGACTATCTTAAAATAAGGTGTATTTTATAAATATTTCAAAGTTTATCTGTCTCTTCTTGAGTATCTGTTTCACACTGGCATTGCATTCAGAACCAAGTACATACCCTGTATAAATGTATAGTAGTATATGGATGAATAAAGGAATGGCCTCTTCTTAGAGGCCTCTAAAGGGAATTAGACTTGTATTGATTACATCAAGGGAAACAATTAAAAAATCTGATATATCAAGGTGTGTGATGAGTACCTCTCTGAGGGGCAGTCTGCCTCCCTAATCAGCTATTAAAGGATTGCCAGCAGTGTTCTATAGATCTTCTATTTGCTCTAAATAGACAAGTTAAGAAAAACTTCTCTGCAGTGTTCTGCCCTACTAAAAATGATAGAGCAGAGCTATTTCTATCTTAAATACAAATCCTTAAATTAGAAATTAAGATGAAAAGAAAGAATCTTCTGTTGTTATTCACTAATTGAAACCTGCTTCAGAAGACCATCCATGGTTCCAGAAAAGGCTGGTTAAGGTTTTAAAATTCAAGTCTTTTGGAGATGCTAATTTGAAAGCAACCATAAATCCCACTAATTCAAATGCCACTGATGGTTCATGAAAGGACCTGATCCTGGTCTGCTTAATCTCCACAGCAGACACCTTGTGAGCTTCCTATGGCTGAGATGTGACATAAACAATGTTACTGTGAACTGTTGACTTGATTCAGTGTAATTATATCTCTAGAATCATATACCAGGCCTTATTAAAAATTCTTAGATATTCAAGATGACCAAATGATAAATTTAAGCTGTATATATATATATATATATATACCTTATTGGATGCCAAATAGGTTTTTAAAAATCAGAAAATATCTTATTGAATTAAAATGAGACAGACAAATTCAGGATAAGTAGCTAATAGCAAAGAGATCTTAATAATAGTGCTAATAATGGAAATATCATTTATGTGACAATAGAATTCTTTGGACCAGTGGTTGGCAAACTCATTAGTCAACAGAGTGGCAAACTGAGGCTCAAGAGCCGCATGTGGCTTGTGAGCCACAGTTTGCCAACCACTGCTTTAGACCTCCTGGTAGAAACTCGTAAGCTTGAGTTTCTTTTCCCAGCCAGTTTAGATGGACAGGAGTCTAGATAAGCCAAGGGGCTCATGGGTCATGATGTGGAAAGAGAAAGAAACTAAAGTCCTTCCCTCGTGAAAGCCACAGTGTCCTTTAACACCACAGACTAACCAGCTGAGAGAATATGTTGCTTTAAAATAACATATTTTTTACCCAGGAAATTTAAAGCCCCCTTTTAAAATCTAATAATACTAGCAGTCTGGTGCACAAATTCATGCATGGAAACAAGAATTTTTTTTTTTTTTTTGCCAATGACATCAATGATAAGGTTTTAATATCCAACATTTATGGGGAATTCATACAGTTTAACAAAAAGAAAATAAACAACCCAATCAAAAAATGGACAACTGATCTAAATAGACACTTTTCAAAAGACAGAAGGAAGGCCAAGAGACATAAGAAAACCTGCTCAAAGTCACTAATTATCTGAGAGATGCAAATCAAAACAATAATGTGGTACCATATCACACCTGTCAAAATGGCAATCATCAACAAATCAACAAATGACAAGTGTTGGCGAGGATGCAGAGAAAAAGGAACCCTCGTGCACTGCTGGTGGGAATGCAGACTGTTACAGCCACTGTGGAGAACAATATGGAGTTTCCTCAAAAAACTAAAAATGGAACTCCCATTTGACTCAGTGATCCCACTCCTAGGAATATATCCTAAGTAACTAGAAACACCAATCAGAAAGGATATATGCACCCCTATGTTCATAGCAGCACAATTCACCATAGCTAAGATTTGGAAGCAGCCTAAGTGCCCATCAGCAGATGAGTGGATTAAAAAACTGTGGTGCATCTAGACAATAGAACACTACACTGTAGTAAAAAAGGAGCTCCTACCATTTGCAACAACATGGATGGAGATGGAGAGCATTATGCTAAGTAAAATAAGCCAGGCAGAGAAAGATAAATGTCACATGATCTCACTCATTTGTGGAATATAATGAACAACAAATACTGATGAACAAAAATAGATCCAAAGTCAGAGAAACATCAATCAGGACAACAAACTTCAGGGAAGGTAGGGGATGATGGGGGTAAATGGGAGAGATCAACCAAAGGACTTATATGCATGCATATCAGCCTAATCAATGGACAGAGACCAACAGGGGGGTGAGGGTTTGAATGAGAGGTGGGGAGTAATGGGGGAATAAGACACATATGTAATAACTAAATCAATAAAGACATTTAAAAACAAAACAAAACAAATTTGTGCATGGGTGAGGTCCCTCTGGGTGACCTGCAGGGATCAGGTGGAAACCTGTAATCCAAAGCTGCATGCAGCTCCTACCTGCCACTCCCGCTCATCCCGGCCCCACTGAGCCTGCCATGGGCTTGTGCCCAATAAGTCCTGATGGGGAGAGGCTCATGCCACCAAGCACTGCTCTCCATCCTTGATCCCTGTGTCTGGCACCCTCCCGAGGGGAGTGACTTGCAGGATTGGACCAAACTGGCTCTCCAATATCCCCCCAAGGGTCCCAGGTTGTAAGAAGGTGCAGGCCATGCCAAGGAACCCCACCAGTGCATGACTGGGGCCAAGGAGAAATTGTAGGAGGGCTCCAGGGCAAGCTGGCCTGTCTTGCTCAGTCCCAATTGGCTGGACCCCAGCAGCAAGCTAACTTACCAGAGTGTCTGCCCCCTGGTAGTCAGTGCACATCATAGCAACTGGTTGACAGGTCAACTGTCTACCCCCTGGTGGTCAGTATACATCATAGCAAGTAGTTGAGTGGTCCTATCATATTATTAGCATATTACTCTTTAATTGGTTGAGCAGTTGACCAGTCACTAGACAACCAGACAATTAGCATATTAAGCTTTTATTATATAAAACTAGAGGCCTGGTGCAAGAAATTTGTGCACTGGGGGAGGGTTCCTTAGCCTGTCCTGCACCTTCTCCAATCTGGGACCCCTCAGGAGATGTCCAAGTGTAGGCAGTCTGATATCCCTCTCACAATTCAGGACCACTGGCTCCTAACCACTTGCCTGCCTACCAGCTGGATTGGCACCTAACCGCTCCCCTGGCAGCCTGATGGCCCCCAACTACTCTTCCCTGCTGGCCTGATCACCCCTAACCACCTCTGCCTCAGCCCCTACCACTGTGGCTTTGTCTGGAAGGAAGTTGGACAGTAGGAAGATGTCTGGTCTCCCAGTCTAATAAGCATATTACCTTTTTATAAGTATAGACTAGCAGTGGCCTGGTGCACAAAATTTGTGCATGGCAGAGAGGGGTGTTCCTTAGTTCAGGCTGCACTCTCTCCAATCTGGGACCCCTCAGGGGATGTCCGACTGCTGTTTTAGGACTGATTCTTATGAGATGGGGCTTAAAGGGCTGTTGGACATCCCTCTCACAATCCAGTACCACTAGCTCCTAACCGCTCACCTACCTGCCTGCCTGATCGCCCCTAACCACTCTGCTTGCTGGCCTGCTCACCAACTGCCTCCCCTCTGATCTACTTGCTCCTAATTGCCCCCGACTACTGGGCTTCTTGGCCCCAACTGTCCCCCTGTTGGCCTGCTTGCCCCCAACTGCTCTCCCCTCCTGGCCTGATCACCCTTAATTGCCTCTGCCTTGGCCCCACCACCATGGCTTTGTCTGGAAGGTCTCCTGGATCACTTAGCCTATTATCCTTTTATTAGTATAGATAAAGGTCTTGTGCGTGGGTAGGGCCAGCTGGTCTGTCCTGAAGGGGGTCCTGGATCAGGTTGTGGGTCCCCTTGGGGGTCTGGGCTGGCCTGGACAAGGGGCTGAGGGACGTTTGCAGGCTGGCCACGACCCATTGGGGTGAGGGTCCCTGCTGGGGGGCATGGCCAGCCTGAGCGAGGAGCTGAGAGATGTTTGGGGGCAGTTTGTAGGCTGGCCAAGCTCCCAGCTTTGTCAGGAAGATCTCCAGAAGGCCTCCTGGTCTAATTAGCATATTACTCTTATTAGTATAGATAGGTAACTGAGATGAAGGCAGGGAAGAAGGAATAAAGGGATTGAGGAAGGAAGGTAAGAAGCTAGGAAGAAAAAGGAAATTCTTACAATGACCAGTGTTTCTCTGAGGAGTTATCTTCTTTTAGTCTATGTCTCTGCAGGAGAAAAGCCTATTGCCCTCCATAAAGAATTAATGACAGTACATAAAACTTCTTCCATAGGTGCTTTCTTCTTTGTGTAATAAAATGAAGGGGAAGAAAGAGATCATAAAATCTTGATAACAAAGATTCTCAAATAACTCAAGCATTTTCAGTAGCTTTATCTGCCTGAGAAATATAGGCAATCACTAGGAAGGATTTCAAATCTCCCTCAGAGTTTGAGGGGCCAAAAGGGTTATATTGGAAAGATCAGAACTTAGTGAGACTCTCACATGGGACAGCAAGATGGTGTGCATTCACACCATCAATCACTTTCTTCTAGACATACAAATAAAAATACCAGGTAACTATTTTATTCACAAATAAAAAGGATATTACAAAACTATTCATATAAGAAAATTCCAGTATGAAAAACAAAAAATAATGAAATCTAAATTAAGTCAAGCTGACTACCTTAAGGCAATGATATTTTTTTTTCCTTTTTTTGGTTTATATTTTTACTAGCATAGACAGTAAGTAGTGCTTAACCTAGGTAACAGCAACATTAACTCTATCTAAAGTAGAAAAATTTGTATTTAAAATATATATATTCCACATACATAAAATTAGAAAACTCATGTGTTTATATGGTTATCTTTCAAATCCTTGTCTCATTCTTATCAATGACTGTTTGCAGCATTAAAAGTCACAATTATACACTTCCAGCCATATTATTACTTAATATGAGTTCCCAGTTTCAGCACTCTAGCAGCTGAGTTTATTTGAGTGATAGCAGGTATTCCAACAATGTAAAATGCAAAATTGATTTTCCTCAAATGTTTACAAAGAATGTAGAATATAACACTGTATGTATCTATAGTAGTGGGGTAAAATGTCTTCATCTTAATAAAAATAATCCAAGATTTTTCAAATGCAGTATCAAATCAAATTGACTTTCCACTCTAAGTATTTATCTACTGATAAAAAGTGATGTTTCAGGATTTTTGGCCAGTCTCATTCTCATCAATCTAGCTTTCTCCAGTAAGTGTTTGTCTTTAAAGTTAATGAGGGCTCATATGGAAATATATTCAGGTTATAAAAATGAGCACAACCTTGGCTTACTTTGATCATCCCTCTTTCATAACAAAAATGATCAGACTGCATACAATGGAACACATATATGAATTTAAAGAGTATTTTCATAGACATCTTGTGGTCAAGTCCTAAATATTTCACCTGAGTTTCCTAAAGACAATTCTCATAAGAGTTAATGAGTTCCAAAGTTTAAGAACTATTGGTTTATGGTAAAACAAAACAAAAAAACAACACACAAACAAGAAGAAAGTATAAATCAATTGACTATGACTGGGTGCTCACACAAAATTGTGAGTTACCATTTCATATTTCAGTTAAATGAACTGAGGTCATGAGGAGGACAAACCCAGGCAAGCTAACATGCACATATCAGAGCTGAAACTATGGATAGGAAACTCTTCTAGCCACTGTAAAGAGGATAATTAGGTTTTATTAATGTCTTACATATAAAAAGAGAAACGTCTGAGATAATAAGTGAGAACATTCTAATGGCCAGATTTTTAATGTTCAGTTTAAATGTTTAGTTTAGGTAAAAGACACTAATTTGGATGGGATAATTCTGAAACAAAATATTTTGGTACATTCTAACACACTGATGTTCAAAGGTCTTTCTTTTTTAAAAAGTACAAATGGGACAAAGCTAATGGAATCAGTTAAAAGGCCAGATCTGATTATGTAGGTTTAAGAAAGAAAAAATAAATCCTGTTCAATTAACTTCTCTCTGGGCCATAAAAGATTAAGAGAAATGAGCCTGATATGCATTTATTTCTGTCTTAGCTATAGAGATATTTCTAGTGCGTAAATTCCAATGTGAGAAGGGATGGGGTAAGCATCTGAACAGAAGCTCCACACTTAAAATCAGCATTGTCTGGCTAAGATGGGACATGCTTGTCCTAACTAAGCTGATGAGATCAGAGGGAACACTGTAACACTGGTCAAACTACATTGCAGCAGTTTAGGCTGTTCATTCAGAGGCTATTGACAAACTGTTTTTTCTTTTGGTAGTGTATTCTCATAAGATTGTTCACTTGTTGACATGTTTCAGTAGTAAAAGGACCATGTATGTTGTCATTTCTAAATTCCTTAGCATGATAGGAAAAACAAAACAGACAAACAAATAAACAAAAAACCAAGCTCATAGATACAGAGAACAGGTTGGTGAGTGAGGGCTAAGAGAAAGGGGAAAAAAAAGGATCATTATCTTAATAAATATTTTTCTATAAAAGATGAATTCTGCATCTTCTGTCACAGGGACAGAGTAACAGATGCTGCCATACCAACTGATTTCCACAGAAATATATTCATCTTTGTATGCAAGTCTCTAGAATGTGTGTGTTCCGTGGTTTTGGACTCAGGGTGATGGGTGGCCTTTCCCACCTTGTTCCCATACACAGTCCTCTCATAACTAGCTCCTGGCTGAGGTTAGAAATGTTGATTCTTTAAAAGACTTGTTTTCCTCTTATTTCTAGTTAAGTCTATTAACTTCAACTAATAAAGCCAAGATTTAGGCAGGCAGAATGAAGTCAATTCTAGCCTTCTAAGTCAATTAGTTTAGATGACAAAAAAAGTAACCTTCCTCAAATAGAAACATTCAGTTTTAAACCCATTCTATATAAAAACTAAAGTAACTAATATTTGACTTTTAGTAGGATAATTGACTATGTGAAATTATAGAAAATATAGATGAAAACTTATACTTTGGGTCTTGAGACTTGTGAAACCACATTCACCATGAAAATACACACGACTACATTTCTGGTTCTTGTTATTGGTCCGTAACCTCCCTGGCTGCCAACTCAGTGTATCAGTCCTTGAAGTCACACTTGCAGCATAGAAACTTCTTGTTTCGGAAAGATGAAAAGCATCATGAGTGCCTGCAGTCTTGTCCTGTTCTTCCTTAAGGTTTCAACTTACCGCTGGATTGGCTCAGAAGCAACTGGCTGAAAGGCTTAAAAAGTCATCAGTTTGATTCAGATTTATATTTCCTTCCAGAAGCCATGCAAGGTCCAGATTGCTCAGTCCATAAGTGTAAGTGGAGATGTGCATGCGTGCCCCTTGGGTTCCATATGTGCACTTCTAATCCAGGAAGAATGGAGTCCTAAAAAGCTCCCTAAAACAGCAACAGAAGGAGAGCTTTAAAAACCACATTTTACAAATTAAAGCTGGGAAACTGTAATTATAAAATAAATCTACATATAAAACTTTTACTAGTAATACACATGAATTTAATCACATACAGACAAGAAGCTCATGTTTATATATCCAGGTACCCATGTACTCTGAGAATAAAATAAAGATTCCATTAACAACTCATAGTCACTCAATATTTGCAAAGAGTATTTAAAAGATGATAATGTAACCCAAGCATGTCAAACTCACAGCCCATTGCCTGCATTTAGCCCACAATGAATATTTTTGCTGCCCAACCAATACAATGGTATGTAAGAAATGTTTTAATAAAAATTTTGTAACTTAATTTTTACAGTATACTGCTATACATAATCTTATCTAATAAAATGGTAATATACAAATTAACTGTCACTCTGTCACAAAGATGGTGGCGCCCATAGTCACAAGATGGTGGCGCCCAGTCTTCTCAGTCCTGCTGGAGTAGCCCAGTTCCTGGGAGGGGGAGAGGAGGTAGCAGCTGAGAGCAAGCCATGTGAACAGCCTGATGGAATGCTGGCTTTGTTGCCATGACAACGAGGCATGCGTTCTGTGCTTGGCCTCTGGGCTGCGAAGAGCCTCTGGGCAGCAGGCTTGGAGTGGCCAGGTCCTGTAGAGAGCTACTGGTGCACGGATTTGTGCACAAGGCTAGTAGTCATTAATAACGAACTACAACATTCACTAATGACAGATTATTATAATCATGTTGCATTCATTTTTCTTATGCACCTTATGTGCAGGCACATCATCTCTCTTCACTAATACTAGCAGTGAATATTTTTAGCAGCTGATTGCCATGTCATTAGTCTTATATTGACTTGTTTGGTGTGCTCAACAGGAAATACTTTGCTTTCAGAGAACAAGAAAAATAGGTTTATTTGCATTTTACGCTTATTAATTTGTGCAGTTATTCAGTGTCTGGTAAGTTAATGTTCAAAAAAATATTAATTTTATTAAGATGTTTTATTATTTTATGTTAATGATTACTCGTTTATTCCAGTCTTTTGTTTTTGGCATGTCTCTATCGAAATAAACCTACATTTCTATGAAAATGAAAGCTTTTTGCAGCCCACATAAACTTAAACCTTGTTTATTTGGCCCATGATAGCCTTTGAGTTTGACATGTTTGATGTAACTCATAGCAAACCAAGAGTATTAACAAACAATGCTGATTTCAACCTCATTTCAACATAGAAAACCTATTTCTGTGTTGTACTCCTTTAAATTAGAAAGATCTTAGGAGCCTTTTGACCCTTATTTAAAAGAACAAAGATGATTAATGAACAGTGTCATTCTTCATCTTTGCATTTAAAACATACACTAAACTAGTGGAGAAAGTTTAGAAAGAGTTTGGGAATGAGATTCGCCTTATAATTCTCTCCTCAGAATACTCACACCCTTAGTAGGGCCAATGTCTTCTGGAAAATGAAGCCCTTAGATTTGTCCTTATCACAAGAATGCAGTGATCTCACCTCATGAGGGGACGAGGCACTGGCCAACTGGACATTACTGTACGTACATAAAATCGTCATTTTATGCACTGAGTCTTCATTAACTTATGTACCACTAATTTGGTGTCAGTGAAATATTGGATACATTTGTGAAAAAAAAATCTCTCCCCCACCAGGCCTAAGAAGATTATCTGAAAACAGAAACTTCTGAAATACTCTTGATAATCAGAGATAGTTTAGTCAAATATGTCAATGAATAGATATAATAATAATCACATTAACATTATTGTGGGAGGCACATTATATTCATTTTGTCAATAATGATACAGAGATTTTAACAGATTAAAAAACTAGAATCTAAGCCATTTCATATTTTCTTACCATTCCTCCCATTGCTTTATGCTAACACTTAAAATGTTGGTTAAAAAAAAATCACCATAAAAAGCTTTTCCTATAAGTAAAGAAGCTGGCCTCCTTCCCCCAAACATCAAAGCAAATGATGTCCCAAATATCTTAGGTCTGTTCCCTTCTGGGGAGGGAGAAAAATTAAATCATACAGACCTAGGAAGGCTCTGACACCTTTTGGCTTTATTCTGAACCAACTCTCAGCACCAGATTCTGGGTGGTCTTAAACCACCCACAAGAAAGTATTTGTGTTTGGAAACAAATGCTTCATGCATTAGAAATCTGAACTTTACACCATATAAAGACGAATATGCTGTTATGCATTTCACAATATACACGTGTAGCAAATCATATTGTACATCTTTAACTTATTCAATGTTATATGTCAACTATCTCTCAATAAATCTTGGAAAAAGAATGAATAGATGTTAACAAACTCAAAATATAAGTGAATACCTAGGGAGGAATTTAAAGTTTTATTTAAAATAAAATAAATTAATCACTTAAAAAAAAAAAGAGGTCTGTTATGGCTTACTGCTGCTCTGACACACCTCTTAAATGGAAATCCAGTGCTGTCCTGAATTATGAATGAGTCCGTGCCAAGAAGTTTAACTGACCAAACATGACCTTGAGGAACTAAAAGTTCTATACTTGGTTCATAATAGTAAACTGCTGAAATCAAATTTTTAAATAATTTTTCTCTAATACCTTGGAGAGTTAGTCTATTGAGATAAGTTTCTTTTTGGAATCTAATGGATTGGATTCAAATTAAATAGGTGGCTGACCTTTGAAATAAAGAGGATCAATTTCCCAAAGAGATACAGTTGCCACTATCTCCTATTTTCTTTTGAAGATTAAGCTTCATTCACCAAGTTTCCCACATTAAGTAAATGTATCCCAAGAAAGAAGTACTTTTCAGATTCTGGAAAATGTTATCTTTTAGAATGGGCTCAAAATATTATTTGCTATTTTTCACTTTAGATAGATTGGCTTAGGATAGAGCATTGGCCTGCAGACTAAAGGGTCTCAGGTTTGATTCTGGGCAAGGGCACATGCCCGGGTTACGAGCTCAATTCCCAGTAGGGGTGTGCAGGAGACAGCCAATCAATGATTCTCTCTCATCACTGATGTTCCTATTTTTATTTCTCTCTTTCTGAAATCAATTAAAATATTTTTAAAAATATATTATTTGTTGTTTTTAATTTTAGGATAAAAATGGAAAGGATTCATTTTTTGAATTCAGAATGTCTTATTTAGATTTACTAAAATTATGTAATAATTATAACACATCTTATAAAGCTAATAAAACCTTTCATTAATAAATTACATTGTGTAACTTGAATGTAACACTTCCTTATTCATTTTATGTATAATTATAACTTTCCATAATAATTTGTGTTGAAAATAACTTTATGCAGATCATAATCACCTTGAGAACACTCTTTGAAAAGGAATTATCATTATACCCTCTTATATACTAAACTACATTTCTAGAATTTTACATTAATATAACTTTGATAATAGTGTCTATCAACCCTATGTCCACCTCACCAACAACGTAAACAGAAAAAGGTAGAGAATAAGTTGGTTTTTACATAACTTGGTATCAAGATGTTTCATTCCTTAGTACTTGCATCACAAAATTGGGGACAAGATACAAAATTAAGATGAGTGGTAATTCTATTTACTGACAATACCCTGAAATACAGTAGCACAATTATGTTAGTTACTTAGATTTTTCTCTAACGATGTATGGGAAGATGTAATAGATATTTGTGAAGGTAACAAAAGCAAGTTTGTTATCAATGCCAATTGAATTGATAAAATAGAAACTTCAATATCTTGTACTGAAAAAAGAACTCATTAAACTCCTAGCATCCCATTGGGATACTGAGATTAGTTATAAAGGGGGTAGAGTCCTCTCCGTACATCTCTAATCTACTGTAAGGCTAGTTAACTGTTCTGGACTACTGGGAGTCCTCAGCCCCAAAGGTTTGTGGGTCACAAACCATCCTTGAGACTACCCTCAGCTAAGCTAACTCTTTTTTTATTGTTATTGTTAATTCTCACCCGAGGATATTTTTCCATTAATTTTTAGGGAGAGAAGAAGAGAGAAGAAAGACAGAGAGAAACATCAATGTGAGAGAAACACATTGATTGGTTGCTTCCTGCACGAGCCCCAACAGGGCCTAGCTGGGAAGGAGCCTATAACCAAGGTATGTGCCTTTGACCAGGATCAAACCCAGGACCCTTTGGTCCACAGGCCGATGCTCTATCATGAAAATAATAAAACTTAGGGATGGCTCAAGAGAACAAGGGCAGTAAAAGTCTTTCCCAACTACAGAGGTATGTATTTTTTAAAAATTTATTTTATTCCATCATTAATTTTAAACTGTGTAATTGTTGGTTTTTTCCTTCTCTTACTTATCTCTTCTTCATTTTCTTTTTTTGAGGAACATTTTTCTTTTGCTTCAAAGCCAACAAATGTTTTTGTATAACATTCCTTATAAATGCTCTATAGAATGTGCTTGTAGTTTTAAAAAAAAGTACTGCAGATTTAGATCAATATACAACCTAAAAGGAACACATCTCTATCTACACCTTGACATTAGCATGTTCCTGATCTGGGTAAACAAGGGATCACTCAGGAGCACATGCAGCATGTACCAGAGTGCTGCCTCAGTATCCAGGCCCCAGAATGGAGGAGGAGGAGCACACAGGAAGAGCAATGCTGGTCTTGTGAGGATTAGGAGCCTCACTGTTCTGCAACTCTGCCCTTTCATACCAAGTCTGGCATCATTCTTCTGGAAGAATGTATACCAACAATATATGTGCTTACATTAAGGAAATGTTTATAAACATTAAGTCAAACTCAGCAAGGGCCACATTGCCTGGAGAAAAATGCAAGGTCAGTGCCCAGGTGTCCTGTGTGCTTCTATGCCTCCAGTCTTGCAGCATGCCCAAGAGACCACTGTCACCATCTCCCCCAACTTTATTTTAAACCCTTGTATCTAGGGTTTATGTGGCATTTAGTCTCAGATCACAACCAACAATTTCCAACCAAACCATTCAGTCAGTCAGAGCAGAGAGGAAGGAAAAGAATAGCTTTAGGAGACCTAAATTCTCATGAATTTCGCAATGAATAAAGTGCCTTTAAGTATTGGGTATAAGAATATCACAGGGGAAAACAAAAGTGAGAAACTGTTTGCAAGATTTTCCTATAACTAACTCTTCTCTTTCAACCAGGAATGGACCCCAAATAGCTGCAGCAATCTTGAGAAAGAGGAACAAAGTTGGAGGGATCACAAAGCCACTATGATCAAAACAGCATGGTACTGGCACAAGAACAGGCATATAAATCAATGGAATAGAACAGAGAATCCAGAAATCAACCCAAGCCAACATATTTGCCAATGATACATCTGATAAAGGATTAATTTCCAAATATATATGAAGTATTCATACAACTCACCCAATGGAAGACAAACCAATTAAAAAATGGGCAGAGGACCTAAATAGACACTTTTCTCCAAAGTGGACATACAGATGCCAAAAGACATATAAAAAAATGCTCAACATCACTAATTATTAGAGAGATGCAAACTAAAACCACAATGAGGTAACACCTCATGGCTGCCAGAATGGCTACAATCAATAAATCAACAAACAAGAAATGTTGGCAAAAATGTAGGAAAAAAGGAACTTTAGTACACTGCTAGTGGGAATGGAGACTGGTGCAGCCACTATGGAAAACAGTGTGGAGTTTCCTTAAAAAATTAAAAAATAGAACTGCCATTTGATCCAGTGGTTCCACTTCTAGGAATATAATTTAAGAAGTCAGAAGCACCAATCAGAAAGAATGTATGTACCCTTATAGCAATGCTAAAAAACTGTCATACATTTACACAAATGGAATACTATACAGCTGTAAAAAAGAAGGATTTCTTACCATTTGAGACAACATGGAGGGACGTGGAGAATATTATGCTAAGTGAAATAAGCCAATCATAAAAAGACAAAAATCACATGACCTCATTCATATGTTGAATCAAATTAACACAATAAACTGATGAATGAAAAACATCCAAAGACAGTGAAGCATGCCACAGAATGAAGTATTTGAGATGAAAGGAAATGTTTATAAACATTAAGTCAAACTCAGGGCTGGAAGAGATTATCCAAAGAACTTTCATGCATATATGTATATATAACCCATGGACAGACAATAATGTGGAGAAGATCTGGGGAGAGATGGGAACAAGGCGGGGGTTGGGGGAGAGGGAAGGGGACATCTGTAATACTTTCAACAATAAAGATGAATTTAAAAAAAATAAAGTAGTCCCAGCCAGTTTGGCTCAGTGACAGAGTATCAGCCTGTGGACTGAAGGCTCCCAGGTTCGATTCCCGGTCAAGGGCACATGCCCAGGTTGCAGACTCGATCAGCCGCAGGGGGAGTGCAGGAGGCAGCCAATCCATGATTCTCTCTCATTGTGGATGTTTCTCTCCCTCTTCCTTCCTGTCTGAAATTAATAAATATATTTTTTAAAAAACTCAAAAAACTAAAAATATATATTCTTCTTTAACACACAAGAAGTTATGAAAGATCGCAAATCTTCTCATCAGGTTCCCCCACATATTGTGGTAGGAACAGAATTCATTCCCTATGGTCTTCCAAAAGTCAATGCTTTGTCCACAGTAAAATCAGTCATTGCCTTACCTGGAAGGATGTCTGAGTTTGAGTGGTTTGGTTAATGATATCCCCATTCGTTTGACCTAGCTGGCTTCTAGTAATTAGTGCATCCTGAGTTCGCACTGGTTCTGTCAGTGAGTTGTATCTAAACAAATCAGTAGTTTCTGTAAAGTTTTCAGGAGTTTGAATTGGAACAGTGCCACCAACCGAATCCTGACTACTGTTTGAATCCAAGGATTCATTTTCTGGATTGAGAGAATAAATATCTTCTCCAGTGAGTTCAGGATAAGAGTCACAAAAGGAGATATCATCACCATAAATGGGATTTTGCATCAGAGGCCAGGCATCTGAAAACTCGCCACAGATGGATTGAGAAAGGGACCCGAAGAAGGACGACATGGTCTCTCCCACTGGACCTGCATTTCTGAACACATGTTCAAAAGACTTTTAAGTGTCCTATAGGGAAAAAATACATGACTACAATACAACATTCCAACAATATTTTCAAGTTTTTTAGATAAAATAGCAATTTATCATCAGAAGTCCAGTTGTTATAATTTTGCTTTAATACCATAAGCTTAATTCCTCCAATTAATTTAAAATTTAATATACTTAGTTATAACCAATGTAGTTATACTTATTACAATGTTTAAAACATGCAGGGTCTTAACTGAGTTTGAAGGCTGTTCTAAAATTCTATGAGTACATGACATGTTAAAAATTACTTGCAGATAGCAGAAGTGTCACAAATAATAAATATAAGACAAAAATAAAATTAAGGGATCCTAGCTGGTGTTGCTCAGTGGATAGAGTATCAAACTGTGGATTGAAGGGTCCCAGGTTCGTTTCCATTCAAGGGTATATGCCAGGATTTGCGGGCTTAATACCCAGTAGTGGGTGAGCAGGAGATAGTCGATCAATGATTCTCTCTCATCATTGATCTTTCTACCTCTCTCTCCCTCTCCTTTCCTCTCTGAAATCAATAAAAATATATTTATAAATAAAATAAAATTGAGGGTAAAGTATAAAAAATGTTGATTGGATATTACTAATCCTGAGAGACTGACCTAATTCTTGCCAAATACATGGCCCTTCCAATGACCAGAATGGCATTAATGATATTAAAAAGTGATGCCTTCATGAAACATTTTTAAATTTTTCACACGAAAATTAGTAAATGAATGTATTGCATATTTGCACAAGGATTATGAAATTATATTGATTAAAAAATACCCAGTTACCTCTCGTGAAGTGTGGCCTGTGAATGCACTCTGCAACCAAGAGTCACCTGGTCAATGCTGCAGGAGTCATCACAGTACAAGGATGGGATCAAGTGAACAGGCCCTAGGAAAGACAGCAGAGGTATGAAGCATAATGCTTTTTCTGGGAAAGTTCTCTTTAATACAAGTTCAACATTATTCTTGAAACTTTAACTATTCCCCTTTGGGTAACTTTTTGGGGAAAGGGAATATGAGTATTAAATTTTTTTCTCTGTTTTTATCTTTTAATAAAAATGATGAACTATTTATATGATTTACCTAGAGTAGTCAAAGTCATCCTAAGAAAGAGGAAATATTGCTAATTGACCCTCATGTCATCACAAAGATGGCAGCTTCTTTAAGGATAGAATATGCTAATTGACTGCCACTCCCTCAAAGATGGTGGCACCCACAACCACAGATGGAAGCACCCAGTCCATTCAGTCCTGCTGGGGTGGCATGTGCCCAGCTGCTTTGTGTGCCTGTCTCCGGAGTCTCCCAGTCCACTCAGCCCCCCACCCACCCAGGGCCAGCCTGAGGTACAGGTAACTAGGGCCAGCTGAGGCTTGTGCTACCAGCAGTGGCAGCAACAGAGGTATGATGGTGGCATCGCCTTCCCTTGATTGCCAGGTCACCTCCTGCCCTGAGGGTTCCTGGACTGTGAGAGGGGGCAGGTTGGGCTGAGGGACCTCCTTTCCCACTCCAGTCCATGAATTTTCATGCACCAGGCCTCTAGCAGAGACATAAAGTAGAATGGTGGTTGTCAGGCACTGGAGGAGGGAGAATGAGAAGTTAGTGTATAATGGATACAGAGTTTCAGTTTGAAAAAATGGAAAAGTTCTGGAAATGGATGGTGGTAATGGTTGCACAATAATGTGCATGTAGTTAATCCACTGAACTGTACACTTAAATTTATTGAAGAAAAAATTTAGATATAAAGAGAGATTAGATACACAAAAATAAATCTTCCTTAGACCTATAAACTAGAAATAACACTGTCAACTTGGTGAACAGCTAGATTTCTCTCTATATATATATACAAATATAATTCTAATTTTATAAAACCATAAACATACTAAAGCCTCCAGGAAAATACAAAGACACACATATATATAGAGGAAAAGGCTTGAAGTAATTATATATATATATTTTTTTCAAATTTAACATGAGGATTATCTCTTCACTTTTATAAACAAGGGAATAATATGAAACTAATATTTCCCTTTTGAAAATATATTGAGATGCAATTGCAAACCAGTGTTAAGCAGGATGGACACTCAACATATTTTCATCTGAATCTCCCTCAAACAGGCCATACTTTGTGTTGTCTGAATAGGTGTTATTATGGCCATGAGGAACTCACTTGGATTCACTACCAATTAACTCAACAAATGTGTCATACTCATGGTGGAATTTCTCAAATTTCTTTAAAAGCAAAAGGCACTCCTATTTCTTATAGAAAAGGCTGTTTCTAGGGCTCAATCGGTGAAAGTATAAGATGAGCATAAAACAGCCTGAAGGGACTTCCACTTGCCAAATGTAGGAAAATTTGAGCATCAAAATAAATGATTGCAAAGGATTGTAACCCATTGAATTGGGTGCATTAGTCCACACTAATTATAGTAAGTAAATGGAAAGAAGGGGATGTCTTTTCTGACCACAGGAAGACAATTAATAAATGTAGAAAAGATGATGCAATTAAAAAACCAGCATAAACATTATACTAATGACTGACTCAGGTAAGAATCATCAGAGGATGCTAAACTACTGGGCCAAAGTTTGGAAGCAATAGGATGTTTACATAATCTCAAATAACCTCTAATGAAGCTTCATTAATTATCAGGAAAAATGATTATTTTGCAGGAGAGAAAGCTTTCAGACACCACCTTAACAAAGTGACCCTAGTTAATCTGACCAGAGATGAGACAGATGTATCTCCTGATATGGAGCACTGAGAAATACACAATATCACACCTGTGGTATTTCTGAATTTAATCACAAAAAAAAAAATCAGAAAACCCAAACTGAGGGTCATTCTACAAAATTATTAGCATGCGTTTGTCAAAAATATTGTCATAAAATAAAAAGGAAGATTAAAGAAATATTCCAGATTAAATGAGAGTAAAGAGACAGGACAAGTAAATAAGTGTTACTTGTTTTTCTTTTGCTACACAGGACACTATTGAGACAATTAAGAAAATCTGAATACATTCTGTAGATTACATAATAGCAATAGATCAATACATTTAATGTTACTTTCCTGATTTAATAATTATGCTTTATGTAAGAGAATATTCTTGTTCTAGAAAACAAATACAAAAGGAATAAGGGAAAAAGGGACATCATATCTGAAAATGATTTTTTAATTGGCAAGTGAAAAAAAATGTGTGTGGATATAGAGTTCAAAACCACAGTTATAACATTTTTCAAGAATATCCTAGAAAAGATGGATAAATTTAGCAAGACCCAAGAGGAGATGAAAAAGGACCAACTAGAAATGAAAAAGGACCAACTAGAAATTAACAGGTAATAAAGTAAGTGTCAAATGAGATAAATGTTAATATTTGGGAAATCTGAGTGAAAGATATGGGGACATTTTTTGTCCTAGTCTTTCAACATTCTTGTAAGTCTAAAAATATCCTATATAATAAAAGCCTAATATGCAAATTGTCCCCTTGGGCAGTAGTTCGACTGGGAGTTCAACTGGGAGACTGGGAGTTTGACTGCTCCCTATGATGTGCTCTGACCATCAGAGGGAAGCGCAAAACATAGCGGGTGTCGGTGATGCCAACAGCAAGTGGTAGAGGAGGCGCTGCCGGCCCTGGTGGGCCCTGATGAGAACAGGACCACAGCAGGATGGTGGAACAGGTAAGTGGGTGGCACCAGGTCAAGGTGGGGTGCGAGGAAGGGCTGTGGAGCTGCGAGGCTGGGGGCATGAGCTGGGGCCCAATCTCCATAGGCCACACTATAGAGTGCACAGATTGTGCACTGAGTCTCTAATGTTAAAATAAAAAGTTGAAAAAGAAAAGGCACATTAATAAGGAAGAAGAGGGGGGAATCCAAGATGGCGGCATAGGTAAACACCTACACTGCTGCCTTGCACAACAATTTCAAAACTACAACTAAAAGACAGAATGGACATCATCCAGAACCACAGGAAAGTTGGCTGAGTGGAAAATCTACAACTAGAAGGAAAGAGAGGGGCTCACGGAGACCCAGAGGAGCTGCAAAAAGTTGAGGTACAGAGACACACGTGTGGAGGGAGTGGGTGCCAGAGTACCTGGCCGGCTTTCTCTGGCAGGAGGGAGATGGAGATTTCCAACTGCACTGAACCCCTTATTCTACAGCACTGATCCTCAGGTCCAGCTGAAACTCATATGGGGGGAGTCTGGACTGTGAAAAGGGAGAAATGCATGGAAATATAGAGGAGCCGTGAAAAGGCAGAAGTCTGGTGGCGCACACAGAACTGTGCACAGAAGACCGACTGCTGATTGTGCCGCTGGCTTTCATGAGGATGTGGAAGACAGAGCCTCCCAACTGAGCCACTTCTAACTCCACTAAACCCCAGTTTCGGGTGAAACCCTGGGGACCAAGACTCATATGGTCCTGAAGCACAGGGGAGCTGGAAAGGCAGCAGTCTAGAGGCACTGTGTCATGCACAAGAATTGCTCCAACGATTACCCAGATTCATGTGAGACCCAGGGGCTGTGGAGGGTAGGGTTGACTGGAAGGCAAAGTGGTCCGTTAAGCCCTGAGACTCCACCCATCCCAAGCTCAACAGAGAGGCGTTTGCAGTTTTGCAAGTCTTGTATCATAAGGCTGAATCCAACAAAGAAGTTCTCCTGGCATAGTGAAAATGCGGAAACAAAAGAAGAGATCACAAATGAAAGAAATGGAGGAAAACAAACAACTGGTTATAGAGTTCAAAAACCACAGTTATAAGGTTTTTCAAGAATATCCTAGAAAAGATGGATAAATTTAGCAAGACCCAAGAGGAGATGAAAAAGGACCAACTAGAGATGAAAAAGGACCAACTAGAAATTAAACGTACACTGACTGAAACAAAAAACATACAGAGACCTAACAGCAGACTAGAGAAAGGCAAGAATCAAGTCAAAAATGTGAAATATAAAGAATCAGAAAACACTCAACTGGAAAAGCAAGAAAAAAAAAGAATCCAAAAATGTGAAGATAGTGTAAGGAGCCTGTGCGACAACTTCAAGCATACCAACATCAGAATTATGGGGGTTCCAAAAGAAGAGAGAGGGCAAGATACTGAAAACCTATTTGAAGAAATAATGAATGAATACTTCCCACATTTGGTGAAAGAAATAGACTTAGAAGTCCAAGAAGCACACAGAACCCCACATAAAAGAAATCCAAAGAGGACCACACCAAGACACATCATAATTAAACTGCCAAGAGCAAAAGACCAAGAGAGAATATTAAAAGCAGCAAGAGAAAAACAGTTCATTACCTACAAGGGAGCACCCTTATGATTGTCAGCTGATTTCTCAACAGAAACTATGCAGGCCAGAAGGGAGTGGTAAGAAATATTCAGTGATGAATAGCAAGAACCTACAATCAAGATTACTCTACCCAGCAAAGCTCTCATTCATAATTGAAGGGCAAATAAAGAGCTTCACAGATAAGAAAAAAGCTAAAGGAGTTCATCAACACCAAACCAGTATTATATGAAAGGTACTCTTTAAGAAGAGGAAGAAAAAAATGGTAAAGATAAAAATTTTGAACAAACAAATACTTATCTGTCAACAAGTGAATTTAAAAATTATGTGAATTAAAAATTTGATCAACAGAATAAACTGGTGAATATAATAGAATCAGGATCACAAAAAAGGAGTGGGCTGCTAATTCTTGAAGAAAGTGGTGAGGGGAGTACAGGGAAAGACTGGACAAAATCATACACCTAAGGATGAGGTCAATGAAGGGGGGGGGAGGTAAGGGTAAAGAGAGGGGTGAGAGCCTGGTGGAGGGGGTGCTATGGAGGGGGAAAAAAGAGAAACAAATGTAATGATCTAAATAATAAAGATTTAATTTTTAAAAAAATAAGGAGGAAGAGATTTAGATGGAAAACTGTACTGAACCTGAGAATTAGCATGGGGGGATTAAGCTCAGCATTCTAAGAGGACATGGAACAAGGCTATGTATATATTTAATCTTTCTTTTCAGACAGAAGTTCAGTTGAGACAGTTTGTACAATGCTGTATTTTATTACATTTAAAATTTGAATTTCTATTTCATTCTTAAATATATTCCTAAAATAGAATATAATCATGATCAGTAGAAAAATAATTATGTTGTAAACTCCTTATTCCACATATAAGATATTAGATTGAAAAGCTCAATCCTGCAATTTCTTGAAAAGAAAGATTGAACAGTGCCAAGAGAATAAGTCTATCTCATTGGGATACATTTCACTTAAAGAATGAGACAAAAGGATGATATTAGTATTGCTTCAAAGGTGCTAAGAGAATTGGGAAGTAAGAAGAGGAGGGAGGCTACTGGGTAGGGCAGGTTTGAAAGGGTTGTTGGCAACATCAAATTTTACTTTGCAGAGGAGATGAGGTCATTATATTGGGGATAAGAATGAGGAGTGTAAGTGTAGAAACCTTGTGTTAATGAATATAAATAACTGGCAAAGAAAGTTGGTATTACCTTTGCCCTTTGTATCCACATCAGAAACCAATTCCCATTTGAATTACTTCCCTGAACTTTCATTTCTATCAATAATCTAGCAGGCAATTATGGTTTGTGGAAAACCCTTTCATAGAGCTTTCTCCTCCATCCAAGACCTTAAGGTGAATACATGAACTTTAGGTGTGAACTCAGTAGAAAGGAAGTCCTCCTCTACAAAAAGTTGATAGTGTTTTAGGTCAAATGATTCAAAACAACAAAGACAAATTTTCTCAAAATTGCTGAAAACTTTTAGAATTTTGATAATTATTTTCTTCTTAATATTTAAGTGATACAACATATACCAAACATTTGAGTATGGTAGAGAATAACTATTTAACAAGATTAGCTTTAAGTAGAAACCAAGTGGAGCAACCTATCTGTGGGACAAACAGAACAGTTCTTTGCAGCTTCAATGTCATTTATTGGGTTTTCTTAAAGGATTCATAACTGTCTGAACTTACCACAGGTCTGGGATAAGTCCCGGTGGCACTGACAGTAGGCTCTGGGAGCAGAGTTATTAAGCTGAGGTCTGTCAAAACAGGACAGTTCAGAACCATTGTACTGAATGTCAGGTGCTGTCAGAGACCCTAAAGGAGTGGGTGAGAATTCTGTCAGTAAAGACAATTTCCCATTTAAAGGGTTTCCTTCACATCATATTACAGACAAGTACCATTCTACTATTTGTATTTTTTTCTTAAAAAGAAGGCTATCATTCCCATTTTAAAATAATTCTTCTTACACAAAAGCACAAATATAAAATAATTTGTTAAGAAAGCTCAAAAGTTGCCAACACTTACAGCAATTTTTATTTTTGCCTATTGGCACAAGGACATCCCTGCCATCCATCAGTCTGCTCCCTCAGTGCCTCTTTGGGACAAAAGACTGAGAGATCTCTTTTAATGTGCTCTCTGCCCCTTAAACAGCTCTTTGATTCTCATCTTACTCAAGTCTCTCGTGGAACATGAAAACAACAATGATGATACTTGCACTTCACTAATGCTAAGAAATAGAAAGAGCTCAAAACTTACAGCTGGGTTTTTTCTCCATAAATTGTCTCTTACAATAGATGATGCAGAGAATGAGCAGAGCCAGCAGGACAGTAGCCAAGGCACTGCAGATAACAGCAGCCAAGGCTATGTCTCTCGGGCTGGAGGCTGTGGATGGGATCTTCACAAGGTTGACCTTGTTGGTACCTGAAAACCAAACAAATGGAATCAGTGTTCTCAACTACCCAAAAGACTCAGAGACACTTAACACTGACCTTGGTCGTCATTATTAACAATGGCCTTCATGCAATATAAACCAAACCCCAGGAAACCAGTGGGAAATATGTAAAGATGGCTCAAGCAATCCCTCCTCTTAGAAGATTTCTTGAATACTACAGCTCCACCCTGAACTGGAAATTGTGTAATGTGCTGCTCCTTCATTCCCACAACACACACCCTCAACACTGTGCAGCAGGAAAGTGTTTTTAGAATTTGGGAATTTTATCATCTTTATCTCTGTATCTCCAGTATTGGCAATGTGTTTGGCACATAGTAGGTACTTCATATTTATTTCATTGGAATTAAGCTATCTACATTTTAAAATAAACTGAACTATGTTATGCTTTGGGGAGCAACTTTAGGGAAAAACAAGAAGTTGGATCATTCATGACCTTACATTAGGTCCCCAATTTCTGACATAGTAAACATTTTTAAATCTTAGCTGTTATATTACTGAACATCTATTTGTGGAGAAAAGACTGACACTGTTGTTATATGATTGAGAGGCATTCATACTAATGTGTTAAGAAAGTGTCAAGAAGAGATTCTGTCTTTGAGGATGATACTGCATTGGGGCTAAGGGCCAAGATCCAGGGAATCCTACTGTCCAGGTCAACCTTTAGATGTGTGACCTTGAGCAAGTTACTTAAATGTCTCAGAGTCTCAAGTCCACATCTGTTCATCAGATGTAGACTAGAACCTGCCTCACTTGGCTGGTAAGAGGATGAAATGGGTGATCATAAAAGGACTTAGAACAAGCCCTGTACCCAGTGATATAGAATATTAGCCATTGTAGCAATGAAGATCACAGTTGGCACTTAATCTTTAGGTACTGAAATGGACAAACTCAGTTTAGAAATCTATATTCAGTGAGGTCCCATTTAACTAGCCTCAAAAGAATTTGAGAGACAGAAACCTAAACAGAGGGACAACTATGCTTTCTCTAGCTCCAAGTAACTGCCCTTGAGCTAAGGTGGGACTCCATTTTGCTCCCTTCAGTTGTTCTCAGCTCTTTAGCAACATCCAGCAGAAGCTCCCTGCTGCCTCATAGAAGCATGTGCCACTCATGTAATTTTAAGTTGTCTAGAATCCACATTCATAAGGAAAAAACAAGCAGGTGAAATTAATCTATTTTTCTTAAGCTAATTATCTTAAAATATTATCATTTCAACGTGCATTAAATGTAAAACTTATTGACATTTTTTGCATTCTCTATTTTATACAAAAATGTCAAAGTCGGGTGTGATTTCATATTGACAGTACATCTCCATTTGGATTAACCATATTTAAAGTGCTTACTGGTCACATGTGCATAAGGCGATCATAACGGACATTGAAACTCTAGAGATTCAAGGCTGGTAACAGGAAAGCCAACTCAACAGCTGATACCTTTCTCCCCATTCCTGGCTACACATGACCCTGAGGCTAGAACCAGAGAAAATGTTTTGGGTTAATATTATTGAATCAAAAATATAATAGGAATGATTATCTTAGAACATTGAATCTTGGTATTTCTAGGTTCAGTGATTCTGAACCACACTGATAAAAGTTTCTGATTGCCACCTGGAAAGGCAATTATTTGTTCAGAATTTATATAAGCTATATTTCTTGGATAAACAGGAATCATAATCCAATCACACATTTTAAAGAATATTTGCTTGTGAACATGATTAATATATTTCATCACAAACACTAACAAATAGGTAACTGACAAGGAATTTATATCCTATGCAAGTAACGTAGTAAATTTCATTGAAGGGGAAGTTATTTGGGAAATAGAAGTATTATGTGGACCAAATTGGAAAGTTGTGGCAACTTGCCATCTCATTTATGTTTGTGAGCAAGGCAGTTTACAGGAGTGAGATCAGATTCCTTAGCTTACACTTTCCATTAAACAACCTAGCTCTAGTTGTCATAAAAATGAAGTATAATACATGATGTGAGTTGAAGATATCAAAACTTCTACTTATGTTTGTAACTATTAAGGTAATCAATTAATATAGTATTGGATATTTAAAAAATCCTACTAAAATAGGGATTTTAATTTAATGATTAGAGTCCTGTAAGTTGTTCTTGTTTAAAATCTTTCTAAAACATATTAGTCAACTTATTTACCTTGATATAAAAGGAACTCTTTCTGACTTATAAACAAATTAAAATGCCCCCAGATGGAAAACAAATTATTTTTATTTTTTAAAGATGTTTTTATTGATTTTTAGAAAGAGAGGAAGCGAAAGTGATAGAAAGATAGAAACATCAATGAGAGCAAGACATTGATCAATTGCCTCCTGCACACCCCTTACTAGGGGTGGAGCCCACAACCCCAGCACATACTCCAACCAGAAAACGAACCATAACCTCCTGGTCCATAGTTCAACACTCAACCATTGATCCACACCTGGGCAAGAAGTTTTATTTTTAACTTGATGGTTGTAATTCAGGATTTATTTCCCCATGCCAATCATAAAAGTATTGCTAATATGTATTGAAAACTATATCTGTAATTGCAATATTATAGAGTTTCCAATTTTAAAGGAAACAAGTCCTTTCTCTATATACCTTCCCTGGGCAGTACATCTGAAAATGAAAAGAAAAATGCAGTAGTTTACCACTCAGTTTTTTGACATCTATATAAGAAAAGGCACCTTATTAACTCAGACAACCCTTCAGAAAGTCCCTGTGGGAAATCAAGTTCTGGAATGCATGCTCTTGTTTATATGTATACATTTATAACACTTATAGCAAACAAATCTTTTTTACTGGAAATGGGTTCATCATTCTTAGGATCAACTGTCACATAAAATAATCTAATCTAATAATAGAGAAATATGAAAACTTGTCCGTTACAACATTACGGGTGGGTCATGACAGGATCAGTAGGCTGCCTCCCAGCCTCTGCTCAAGCCCTGGATAGGACAGCATACAATAGGAGGGGAAGGAAACTGCATGTGGAAGGGGGTGGTGAACACAGGGAATGGGGGAGAGGGGGAGGCGGAGCAGGTGCGACCGGCGGGGGTGGGTGCAGGAGGAAGGGAGCTCGAGCCCTACCCAGACACGGGAGGAGGGCAGTGGCGACCCTTGGCTGGCAGGTGCCTATAGGTCCCGGACAGAGTGGAGGATGATCCCAGGCCTTCTGGGCAGAGACACTTCTACTTCTCAGCAGCAGTGTCCAGGCTTTGCAGGCCTCAGCCACACTGGCTGGGCCAGGTGTCCTGGGCAGGGAATGGGAGCAGGACAGTGGCAGGGAGGCAGGAGAAGCCTGGCCAGGGCTGAGCCTTGAACACCTGGCTAGGGCTGAGCCCTCCTCCCAATGGAAGTTTTAAGAAGGGAAGGAGGGCCTTGACTGGTTTGGCTCAGTGGATAGAGCATCGGCTTGCTGACTGAAAGGTCCCAAGTTCAATTCCGGTTGGGGGCATGTACCTTGCTTGCGGGCACATCTCCACTGTGGGGCGTGCAGGAGGTGGCTGATTGATGTCTCTCTCTCATTGATGTTTCTGACTTTCTATCTCTCTTCCTTCCTCTCTGTAAAAAATCAATAAAATATATTAAAAAAAAAAAAAAGAAGGGAAGGAGTGAGGGAAGAACTTTATAAAGGAGTCAGTAGAGAGCATAGTTAAAGAAGGAAAGAAGATGTGTAAGTGAACTGTAGGAGCTGTAATGAAAATCAAGTATAGTTGTATACTGGGGACAGATTTTAAAAGTAGGAGTCAGAAAAGAAAAAAGATAAATGATAGTGACTAATTGGGCAGGTAGATAGATATTAAAACAGTGGAAGTAAGTAGAGAAGAATGTGGATGAGAGGGAGGGAAGTTTTAAAGGGATGCCTATAGAACTTAAAAGGAAAATGGGAAGAAGGACAAAATGGGGGAGGGAGCAAAGCTGGTCTGAGGGTAGAAGTGAAGAAAAAAATTAAGATGGGAAGGAAGGAAAAGAGGAGGGAAGGAGGAGTAAAGATAAAGGAAATAAGGAATGTGGGGAGGGAAGGAGTGGGTAGGAGAAAGATGGGAAGAAGGATGATGGAACAGAAGAAATAAGGAGGAAAGAAAAGTTTATAAATGATGAATCAGTATGAAAAAGTGTTACATAAAGGAGAGAAAAAAAATGTGGAATAACCTCAGAAACTCACATAAATTTCTGTTAAAATCCCATTTTTCTCTTTGACTTAAGCACAGAAAAAAAAAAGGTTGGTACTAATTATATGAAGCGGTATTTATATTCTATTAAATTCTGGCTAATTGAGATGTTGCTGAGAATTTCTCAGAAAAAGGTATATCTGCTACAAACTAAGAAATATTGCTTTGCTGACCCATGGCTGCTGTAATTATATTGAGATTAAAGATTCTTTCCACCTGCATGCTTTGACTAAATTCTGTGTTCATAGTTCACCAAGGATACTGAATGTTAGTAAGGAATTTTCCCCAAACCTTATTTGACTGTACTTCTGAAGAACTGGGAATAGAAATGCTCACATTTTTGGGAAGTTTTAACTTTTCTGGAATACAAAGGCATCTCTTACCCTAACCAATTAAGTTACTAAATTCCACTATAATCTTAGCATTACCCTTTGGTAATTTACTTCAATGAGAACTGTTTTCTTAGCTTACATTTTACATCACATGACATGCATGACATAGGTTCATTTTTATATTATACATTTCCTTAGGAGTTCAGCTCAACTAAACAATGAGGTACTGAGTATCTATTATACTATACATAAGATAGCCTACAAGTCATTCAATATGTTGAATGAGAATCTGAATAGAAGAAAACAGAGGTCACCAGAAAAGTTGGCAAGTATAGTTATAAAGTCTACTTTTACCCTTTGTAGTACCGAGGTACACAAATTCAAATAGCAGAGATGCTCTCTTCACATTTCACTCCTCTGGAAGGTAGCTGGAAAGATGCATACGTTGAAGAGATATGTTATTTGACTCTGACTAGTCATGGAAGATGACTAGTTTGGAAGAGGAACTCGTTTTCAGACCACATGGTTGACTGAACATTTGTGTTCTTTCATACTCCTGTACATCGCTCACACAGCTTCAGTGATTTAACCTTCCTATCAGTGAGGCAAAGTGCTGAAAGTTATTGCTGACTCTCATTTGGTAGATGAGAAAACCAAGACTTTTAGTGACTTGCTCAAGGTTATACAGCAAAGTGGAGACTGCTTCAGAACTGGAATCAGGCCTTTGGTCTTTTCCAGTGGACCAGTGTTCCATGGATGCATGTAGCCTCTAACAGAGTAAAATATTCTGTGAGATAACAATAAACAAAATGTGGCTCAAGTCTGTTTCTGTGAAGAACATGCTCAAATCTGTGGCTCTGTGGGGAGAAACCAGCTAAGCCACAGAAAGATTCTAGGACAGCAGACCTGTTCACTTGTGCATGAGAGCTGGTTCTGCCCCAATGCTTCTGCCCTGAGAGAAAATTTCAGCACCCCTCTTCTTCCGTGTGGGTATCAGTGTCACATAATGAGAAGTGTGCCAGGAATGGGCACGCTGAGCAATGATGGAGTAATACTGAACTGGGAGGAGAGGAAATTTTATGGAAGTAACTGAATCTGGAAAGGGCTGGTTAAAGAGAAAGAGATGGAAAGGGCTTGCAAAGATGGCTGCTGGTAGTGTCATACTAGTCAGTACACTCTGCCTGAATTTCCAGGGCCACCTCCTTTGTGTAACCATAGCTCTGCTTTTTATTAATCTCCCTACGTGTTTAACCATTCCAACATCCTAACAGTCTATGGTTGGGCAACCTAGCAGACTATGTTTAAAAACATGCTAAACAAAAGGTCCTTCTTCTCAGACTATCTTTCTAACAAAGGGCTCTATTCAGGTTTGGGAGGAAGGGAATGGGTCGCCAAAATGAGGCTCTCATCCTTTTCTACCCTAGCCATGAACAAGACTTTGTACCTCTGAATCTCAGTTTCCTCACAGGGAAGATTAAACAGTGCCTCATTATGCAGACACTAAGATCCACCATGGAAATCACTGAAAATTTCTTTTAGGGCTGATGAACACAGTGTGAAATTAGCTTCCATAAACACTTGGTCAGGACAGCTGCTGAGAAGTCCCATGATTTCTCCATGGCCTAGCTAATTTCTTCCCACAGAAATAATCATGACCTTCATATTAAAGAATAAGATGAAGTAGGATGTGTATTTCACTACTCAGCAATTTATATTTCCAGTTTGAGCTGCTTTCCTTAATAGTAGATTCATATATCCAACAATCCATTGAACATTTCACTTGGATGGAAATGTGTCTTAAACTCAACATATCCAAAAATGAGCTCTTCATTATAATCATGACCCACTTTTTTCCTATCCCTCCAATTCCCTGTGGTTCTCCCACAAATCTTTGCTACCTGTCATTATCTCTGTGCAACATTCTTCTCTTGGCTGCTGCTGTTTCAACTGTTGTAGGTCCTTCTTCAAATGTCACCTATTCAGTGAGGCTCCCCACCAAACTCTAAAATCACCATTTCTCTCTGGTGCTTTCTACTCACTTCCCTACATTTATTGCCATATGGTTCTTATATATTTAACTTGTTTGCTTCTTGAAATTCTCTGCTATGGTGGGAATAATAGAATCCATCTTATTTCCCAAACACATCAACCTGGTTTGTGTTTAAGCTGGGCCCAGCAAGAGCTCACATGTTCCAGCCTCCTTTGCAGCTAGGTGTGATAATATATCTAAGATAGAGTCAATAGAGAATGATAGGGGAGGGGTGGAGCTTGAGGCTAAGACCAACATGTAGGTAGTATAATTATGCAAGAAGTCCTTTAGAAGGCTAATGGGCTTTAATATTCAGCAGGGCTGAAAATTAGCATAATATTGCTATTGGCTGAAAGGCAGATGGCAATCTCCTAACCTGATAATCCTCTTATGGTTTACCAAACTTTAGCATTGATATGTCTGTTTGCTTTGCTAAAGGGCAAATGTGTATTCTAGTAAATAAAAGCAAAGGGGACCAAAAAATCAGAGAGCTTCTCTGCTAGAATGAGTCTCTGCTTGGCTCCCCCATGCCTTTTAAATTTATATTTCTTCTCAAGTATATTCATTTGTGTGCAGCCCCTTATCCAGACCTTGAACCCTAGCTGCAAACGGATGTGGCGTTCACATCTGGTACGTTGCAATAAGGATCTGGAGAAGATTCACAGGAGTAAAAAATGAAGAAAGCTCACCGGAAAAGTGGAAAGTGCACCGAAAAAGGTGGGGAATCACTGTGTACAAAGCCTGTATCAAGCTTCAGAATTTGTGGGCGGTAATGCAGTTTAATTCAAGCCAGGTTATAATGGGGAAGAATTCGAATAAAAGGCAAAAAATTTTAGTTTGTATTCTCAAAAATAAAAAAATTAAAATGTCAAAAGGTACTCTCTTAAATCAGGCTCAAGGAAAATGAGTGCCCTTGACATCTTTAACTAGGTGGGCTATTGTTCAAACTGCATTATGCCTATTTCATATTGGGGTTCAAAAGTTTGTAATACCTAAGGCCCCGGATCCCTCCACCTTTAATGTGAAAAGGCTCAACAGCCAGAGAAAATGAGGCTATCAGTCCTCACAAAAGGACTCTTTAATGCTTTGTCTGAAAATTACAATATGACACCTGGGAACAGGCAGATTTTAGCTAAAATAACTTTAAAGGCCAGTCAATGCTATGGAGAACAGAATAGGAAAAGTTCCATAAAAAGAACTCTGATTTATTAAGTCTTGTCTATATGTAATGGGTGCTTGTCTGTTGATTGTTATTTTTATCCGTCTTTGTTGTTTATTGTTAGTCTATTAAACATGCCTTTGATTTAATTTAATAAGAAAAGAAACCTATATAGCCAGGGCATTTGCTGAATTTCCATAGAGCAAACAGGAGACAAAGGGAGGTAGAGATAACTAGAATAGGCCCCAGCCCATTAATTCTAATCATTCGGTGATCCTGTAAAATGGACACCCACTCTCAAGAGTGCTATTAAAAGTCTCATTTTCACCATGTTTTTATTTCCCAGTTCATCATTTGAGATTCGGCAGAATTTAGGGATTTGTCTGGGATTTCTGTATGTGCAAAGAGAAAAAGGTTAGCTTTTTTAAACCTGATGAATCTACCTCTAGCTTAAGAGAAGGCATGCCCTGCCAATTTTGGGTAGCCTCTTGACTGATCCCCATCTTTATGGATACTATATAATAAACCCAAGACTGTTTTTCTTTAAAAGATGGCAAAAATGACACAAGGAAAATATACAGGTTGAATGGGGTGAATATCTGCATTTTATTACCTACTGCTGACTCAATGGCCTAAAGCAAACTTTCCCAACCTGATAATCTTACTGTTTACCAAATATCACCATTGATATGCCCCATTCAGCCTTCTGACCAGACTTTTAAAAATATTTTTATATTAATTACTATTGATCTTGGTTCCTAGCATATAATAACTAAAAAAAGATCCCTTTGTGATGAACCCATAAAATACAAATTAGAATGACTGGAGAAGGCTAAATTTTTGTATTTCTGAATGGCAATTGTGTATTCTAGTAAATAAAAGCAGATGGGAACAGAGATTCAGTGGGACTTGGTCCCTTGTACCAAGATAACAACTGGCTTCCCCCATAATTTCCATATTTATATTTCTTGTCTTATGTATTAATTTGCATGTCAGTCCTTTCTCCAAATCTTTGAAACCAAGGCCACGTGGCTTCATAATTATATGCTAAATGTAATCTAATTTAACAATGTGTACATAGTGATGGCAGATTTATAATGAATTACCAAAGAACCCAGAAAAGGGAAGGACCTTCTGGAGATCAATCTCATCTTTCACAGAATGCTGCTTAGCTAGAAATTTCAAAAAATGGATTATTGGCAAGTTGGATAAGGGAACAATTAAGCATTCCTTTCATCTTATCAAATTAGGCTTATTACCTCTACCTTTATACGTGTCCTCTTCACTTGAAACTATTCAGAAGTATGACTAAAATGCCATGAGTCTCTAGAGAACATTGTTAGCACAGTAGCCTATAACTATATTTTGTGGGAAGTTATCCAATGATCATCAATACCATAACAACTACCATATACCAAACTGAAGGGACAATTCTCCCCAGCTTCCTCCATCTTAGGTGACTAGCCCTTAGCAGGACAAAGAGACTTGCCAGCCCCACACCCCACCATTAGGTAATCCAGCAAGAATGTGCCGGGAGATAACCCGATAAGGCAAAACCGCCTCCTCCTGCCGTTAGACTGCCTCCTGACCCCACATCCCGTGCCTGCGTAAGCAGACCC